>JACXSJ010000854.1:53656-153892 GCA_014851325.1 Pentalonia nigronervosa | reverse complement strand
TATTTTTAATAAAATACTATTCATATTTTATAATTTATACTATGAAATTAAATCACTTAAATAAAAATAATTGTGTTAATATGGTTGTGTATTTATTTATTTTCATAGAAATTAAATTAAAATGTATATTTGGTATATTATTTAGGTTCATGTTAACTGTATAGTTTTTTTCTTAGTGTAAGAAATGGGTAGATAACCTAGCTATTTTTATAGGTATACATGGGACCCATTGCTAATAGTAAGTATATTGTATATAATAAATAGACTCTAATTATATCCATTTTCCCGGTAGGGAAAATGGACCCAGTACGCGCCTGAATACAGCCAATTTAATAATATTTTAATAATTAATAAGAGTTAAAATATATTTTTATCATATTCATACATAGCTTTCTTTATTTTACTTTGAGTGAACTGTGGTAAATTATATGGCATTCATTTCAAAATAAGATCAGTAATATACTGTTGGCGGGTAACTGGGAAACAACGATAAGCCATTTTATTTTAAAAATATTTCGAATTACTTAACCTAGAATTAGTGTTTAAGATTTTAATAAAACAGGTTTAGATTACCACTATATATAATTTGAAAACCAATAATAATTAAGAGTTTTAAATAAAACAAATATAATATCAATTCAAATGTATTGACAAAATATGAATATATTTATACTTCGTTTGATTGCACGGCGAACAGTAACTAACAACTATATAGCTCGGCGTAGTTGTACGACTAAGAGATTAAAGAATACATAAATAACCATCTTAAATAATAATATCTTGCCTTGTCAAATATTATAAATTACAAGTCACAGATGGTAAATTTCAACCAACTGTGTATTGACGAGAAATAAAAATCAATGTACGTTTGATGTGCCCGTAACTAAATATCGAAAACAAAGCTAATTGTATGGTATCTATAAATAATATTATTTTAAAATGTATTGTAAAATAACATTGATATAGTACGATAATTAAATAATAGGTGGTTGATTGATTGACGAAAAAAAATTAGTAAAACAAAGTTTAGTCATTAGGTGAATTTTGTGATACTAATAATTAGTATCACAATATCAGTAGTAATTATTACTATAATATTTGGAACATTATATTTTAATGTAGGTAAATTCATTTTAACGAATATTGCCCAGTAAAATAGATTTTGATAACAAACTTTATTGTTTAAAGTGTTGTCAATGTGTGCAGCATGCGTTTGCATATTCATAAGTATTTATTTTAGTGTTATACTTGTTGGTAGATTTTCTTTTCTACGAGCAGTGAAAATTAAATAATAATAACACATAATGTTAAATTCGATAACTATAATTCTTATTTGAATGTTTCGTGAACAATACATTATCAACTAATAAAGGATAATACTGAGGAATTCGCTCTGCTGTATAGTAGGTGTCAAGACGCGTGTATAAAGTCATTGACTAGCAACCATAGGTGCAACTAAACCTACATTTTAGGGGGTGTTAAAATTATGTATAGCTACCTATTTAAATAACTCATACCGATTTTGTTTTATGATATCTGCAACACGCCTTCAAATATTTAAAATGAACAAGTTAGTAAATCGTTGCTTTAACATACTATTATACTCAACGAATTTTTAATTTGTTACATACTTGAAAAACTGCGTTCAGATGTTGCAGAACTTATTGGAATTGTAACTGCAACTTATTCAAGTTAGGAAAAGCCTCGTTTTAAATTATTTTTTATTTATAAAAACTAAAAATAAAAAAAAATCCTACATAAAAAAGATACCGTTACATTATTTTTGATGTTTTATAATAGGGGTCAAGGAGCGCTTAATTAGAGCCTGAGGGTGCTGAAGTACACCTCTAGTTAGGCCTATGGTAGCAACTGTAATTCATATTAATTTGAGTTTTAATTTAATGATAAATCATTGCATATGAAAAACGATTCTGATCGAAGACCATCTGTCAGACTACATTTCTAAGGATATAAGTAATTTATTTCTTTATTAGTTATACGGTATATGTTGAACTAATTTTTGCTTAAAATATCACATGTATTATATTATTATTAGCTCTTATAATATTATATCAGATATTAATATAATATTGTTATTAATAGTGGTGTATCTAGAATTTTTTTTTTTAGAAGGGGTCCCAAAAGTAGATTTACAAAATGTATAGGTTACTTACATGTTAAATACACCGATATACCTATATTTTATTTATACCTCATACCAAGTTATACCTACGTATTAAATTTAAAATAATATTCTTTACATACATATAATTTCGTACATTTATTTAGAGAACAAATATGTTGTTTTAATAAGTTAGGGTATATACTTAAAAACAATTATTTTAACTAAAATTTAAAAAACATGATTTTTTTACTAACTATAAATTTATGTTTGTTTTTCTTTTCAATTTTTTTTCTAATTTAATGATGACGTTGTCAGTACCCAGTCATTACTTTAATGATTTAATGGATGTTCATTAAGGCTAAGCAATACATACGATTTTGTCCAATAGAACTCCTTAAATAGATTTTTAAACGACAGAGTAATGAAAACAATCATTCTCCTGCATGCAGTTGCAGTATAGATAAACTGGAAGCTAATAATTAAAATTTAAGGAGTTCGATAAGTAATACATCTCTAGATTTGTATGAAAATAAAGATCAATAGTATTTATTTTTTATTCGGTATGTATGTTGAATACAACCAGTATATCATACGTTTTATTTTCCATTTAAATATGATCATTAATGTTAGAATTTGTGTAATATAACATTTGTTTAACGACATCTATAGAAAAAAAATTGTAAATGTCTATAAATAGCTCAAAAACAATCGATATATTTTGAAAATTGTACCATGTAAAAAAAAACTCCATCTGCTCTAATGTGGGACGTCTGGGCCTCGCACGACGGGTGATGCAGCGTCGCGTATCGTGGACGCTGCAGCATTGCGTTACATTATAATATATGCCATTATAATATTATATAGCTTTCGCGGAGCTTAAGGCGGCGTTTAAAAATTAGAATGACAAACGAAAATCGCACTTGAATAGGGCAGGCTAACCCATACACAATGTCACGCAGTGTATGGGGTGGGGGGGGAAACATATTTAAGCCTAATGCGCCGTGTTTATCTCTATACGACCGGAGGCCGTCGTCGGCGGCGATGTTGTTGTTTTTCCAGCCCCTTGTTTTTCCGCGGCGGAATCAGCCCGCGGATTTGGGAGGGATGGTCGTCGCCGCACCGCGATACACTTTATGTAGCTGCGCGCACGCGTGCGATGAACAAAAACGAAAAAAAAAAAAAAAAAGCCGGCACCGGCAAGGAGGGATGCACGTCCAGAATAAGACGGAAATGTCGTGAGTCATCGGACGCCGCCGCGCCGGTCTGCGTATTAATAGAGAGCGAGCGCGCAGGGACCTCCCACACACGCGCACACGTGGGACGCGGCGCGGCGTGCACATAAATGGACCTCTTCCGGCCGGTCCCTCGGTGACAAAAACAAAAGATTTTCACAGCCGGACAGCGGCAATGTTTTCTGTTTGTATCCACACACGCCCCGTTTATATTATTATTATTAAAACAATGTACGATCGCCGTACATATTACTATTATTATGTGTATTTGAGCGTGATTGTTCTACACGCGGTGTAGGGCTCGGAAGTTATTGCCCTAAAAAAAAAAAAAAAAAATGCATTCGTAATCTAAAAACGCAAAAACTGTCGTATTACTCTGAAAATAAATAAAATATATAAATTACCATTAAAAAATTATTTAATGATCACTAATAACAAGAAAAAAAGATACCCCTTGAGCTTTTAAAATTATACTTACATTATTTATTTATTTTTTTAAATTAATAATTACAACTTATAAGCATTGTTCAGCATATTCACGTATACGGAGGAAAAAATTGGCAAAGTAGGGTAACCTCTCTGTTGCAGTACAGTGCGGCGACTCGTGTGTCCCCCGTTGTTTGAGTGCTTTAATGGATGTATTATATTTTAATTCAATGATAAATCATCGTATGTGCGTGGTTTTTATTTTACTACTGTCTATACTGTCTTATCAACCCATAATAATAACAGATATTTTTAGTTATTTTGAAGACATTTTAGAGTTCCAGAAACTGTATAGGTAAGTCCTACCTAGGAATAACATAGTGCTAAGCACTACTCTTGATAAAATTGATTGTATTGTATAATTTGTGTGTAATTTTTTATTTTTATTTTTTATGCATAAAACTCAAGTTGTTAACAGAATATTTTCAACTATTAGGATATTAATAAACAATCTAAATGTAAACTTTTAAAACTTCAGAGGTGTAGCTATAATGTATAAACAGTTATATTTAAAAATCCTGCCTGTTATAGCATTTTACAATAATTGTGAATTATTGACAGTAACGAAAACCTTTATACGTTAGTTATTTCAAAATAGATAAATAAATAAACAATATATGTACAGTGGCATATACATAACTTTTGTGTGTGGAGCCGGAGGGGGTGATCAGTTGCTACAAATTATTACGGAAAAAATATTTTTAAACCTAGGTACCAGCACATTAAAATAATAAAAAGGCTTATGGAGGGATTTCACCCTCCCTTGTATACGCCACTCCTATATCTATCCTACCATTATATAAAGAGACAGCGTTTATTTGTTTTTTCGCAAAAATCTCAAAAAGTACTCAACGAATTTTAGTACAGTTTTCACTATTAAATGGGTCCTAGACTCGGAGAAGGTTATAGTGTATAATTTATTTGGAAGAATTAAACGAGTGCCGAAAAAATAACAATTTAATGCCTTACGTCGCATTCAGTGGTATCGGGTTCAAACTACAAACGCGTTACAAAACTGTTTACCCGACATCCGTCATTCGCGTCGTACCAATAACTCACAATACACTTACACTCGCCGTCGTTGTAGCAAAGATGTCTATAGTTGAAAATGTATCTAAAAACGCCGGGGGAATCCGGAACGGTCACGGTACTGTTGCGTCGCTGTTGTGTGTAAATAGACCTTAACCCGCCGCTATATCTGGACTATTTATAGATTGCTTATCTGGTTTTAAATTTATGAAAAAGAACAAATCTTTGGCATGGGCAACCGTCGCAATGTTTTCCATGAACCTACCCAATTCTGATTTCACTCACTTACGCACCTCATGGGGTCCGCAATCCACCGCAGGCGGATAATATACTTATAGTACACAGTTTATTGGTCTGTAATTAATAATTATTTAGTTCGTTCGGTTCGTCGATGTGCCACTCTCATTGTTTAATTTTAATAAATTACGAAAATAGAACATTCATTATTGGTTATAATTAAGTAGGTATTTAGGAATTATAAAAAAAAATAGGCGTGTGTAAACGTTAATAGTATTGTTATGTTGTACTTGTAGCGTATTATTAGTTATAAGCTAGATTGCTTGATTAGTACTTATAACTTATAACTTAAATAAAATATGAAATATTACTAATAATTTATAAATATTTTTAAAACAATGTTTAATAGTTATTTGACACTTGATTAATTAATTTTTATCAGACTCGCTTAATGACTTCTGAGCCTACATAATGAAAAAATTTCATTTGAAAAACAAGCACGTATCATCCATCATTAGAAAACTAATTCGTTCAGAACACTAAGAAGTTAAACAAAAATTGAAATATTTTTCATAAAGTGTTTTCATTTTTAGGCATGAACATGAACTACAGATTAATACGTCATGCATTGAATTATATTATACTCTAATAAAAAATTGCTAAAACGAATCGAGGGAGACATGAATCTGCACTTAACACCTCCCCCTTATTTATATCTAATTGAATTGTTGGGTGCAAAGCATCTATAAGCGATATTTCATCTTAGTGGTTTTAAACTTTTAAAGGAAACTTTCATGATATTTTTAAAATTTGATTTGATAATATCATATATTAATGGAGTTATATTCTTGTATTTTTAAATACATTAGCTTTAGGTAGATATATAATAGGAGCATACAATATTAACTGTGGATCTTATTAAAATATATTATATCTACTATCTTGTATGTTATTAACTACATATTCTTCGACACTTATTCCATGTTTAAATAATTTTTATTGCATAATATACATAAATTCCACTCTTTAATTAAACTGTAGAATTACTGAAGAGTTTTTTATTCAGTACATTTAAATTAAGATAGTGACTTAGAATTTTTAATGATATAAAATAAAACAAATATAGATAAGTATGTATTGATAACTAATTAATACTATATTAAATTATATTAAATTATATTTATTTTGCTTAAAATAGGTGGTCATAAACTTTTTACTTTTGAAAAAATGTGTTTACACTAAAAATATTCCATAAAAATAAAACAAAATAAAGGTTGGATATTTACTTACAAGGGACACTCTCAACTATTCAAAGCATTACACTACGACTACATATCAATAATTGTTGTATACCTATGGTATCTATGATATTAATACGAATTTTCATAAAATTTTATTGACCATGTTTGAGGTCATAAGTGAAATGAAACTAATTAATTTAATTACGTGTAGGTAATTGAGTCAAAATAACATTTCTATTATTAGACTTCAATACCAATGAACTCATTTTATGCACTAATAATTAATTTTATTTTAATAAAATGGACTAAAAAAAGGTTATTAAACTTTTACACTTTTGGAGTCGGGTGGTAATATTATGTATCATCATTCTATGTCAAATAAAAATGTCTGGTGCCAGTTTGTCTATATGTACATTGCAAATTGAAAAAATAAAAAAAACAGTTATCGGAAGTTAACAAAATAATATAATAGCGCTCAATCATTTGCAACATGTGTGGTTTGCGCTTTTATCTGAATTTTCCCCTCTATATATCGCATGCATATACTATTGTCTATAATATTATTATATATATTTTTATCCGTAAAGTGTGCGCAGACTCGTATTATATAATATTTTATAATATAATATACGTATCGCGAAACACACCCAATAAAATATGTACCTATATAATATAATATCGTCCGTGTGTTTATCTGCGGTCGGATAAAACATAAAATAGTGACACGACAGCTTTTTATCGCAAATCGTTCTTTGTGTACACCGGCGGCGGTGGTGTTGAATACACGCGCACGTGCCAGTTTGTCTGCACGTGTAAGCTCTTTGCCGCCGGGCGACAAATAATGCGAGCCGACCGATGATAATGAGTCATCCTGCAGGAGACTGCTGGGCGTGTGTAAATAGGGAGGTTCGATTTTTAAAAATATCCGCAGCGCATGTGGTGTGTATATAATATAATTGTGTATAATGTGTGAGTTATATATATATATATATATATTTATATATTTATAACACATTCGAGCTGGATTGAAACGAAAGACGAGAGACGTGTGCGTACAATAATGGTATATATATATATTTTCTAATCGTCATTATTATACGAATACGATTGCAAGAAAATGTTCTCCGCGTGTCGGACTTTATACAGTGTATGTTCTTCGACTCGGGGCCGGTTTTAGGGGCAGTGGGCATCGGTGGGCAATCATTGACAGGGGCGGAACAATTATCTCTCAGATAGAATGAACAAAAAATTCAATTTTTATTTGTGAATAAGTCTGAAAAATTATTTGCTGAATAAAAGTAATATATTTTTATTTAAAATTGTAATATTATTCGTGTAATTTTATGCGAGTGTCTCCCACTGATATTTTTACTAAACTTTAAAAATTTGAATTTGAATGGTCGGTTATTGTATTGTTCCTGTACATCAAATATGAAGTGTATCGTTCTATTTTTATTATATTACTGTGTATGTGTTTGATTTTTGATTGTAAGATCAAAATGTATTACAAAGTAAGTATATTTATTTTATTATAATTTAAGGATCAGAAGTTCTTGCAAATTACAATTACATATTGTACCTACTTATAAAAATACCTTAAAAATTAGTATTCTCTAAATATTCCTCTCAATTCTCACCACATACTTACTTCTAAATTTCACCCTGCTATCCTTGCAACAATTGCTTTTATCACTAATTCTGGGCTGCTTATATAAATAATTCTGTTGTATATTAATATCTATATTTAATAATATATTCGTCGAGACTAATTGTTACACAAAGTTTCAATAAAAAAAAAAAAAAATAATATTATTAGTAAGCCAATTTATAAACTAGGTAAAAACTTTGTTAATATTGATAATATATTTGGAAGTAAATAATAAAAAGTATACTTATTTGTACCTATTTATACGATGCAATTATTAAAAATGTTTTATAAAACAGAAACGTTTTTACAAAAAGTACCCCTGGATGCCCTAGGTAACAGTGATTAAAATTATAACTATCATTACTCGGACTTTCTTAAATATCAAGTAAAGGTTAGCTACTGCACACATATAAAAGTGGTCATTAACTAGATAAAAGTTGACTGTTTTTAATTTTTTAATTAACTTAATAACTCAACTGGATTAATGTTATCCATTGTAATGACTAGAGTTTGGATTTTGTAACTCTAAAAATCTAAAACAAAGTACCAAAAATTCTAAAAAAAAGCACCTTAATTATTTTTATAATAAACATATAAAAATGTATATTAGACACGTACCTATAAATTTTGTTTTATTATTATTTAATATAATATAATACATAAGTGCATAACTATACCTATAACACATTATAGTAAGTCTAATATTATGAATTATAATTAGATAAATAAAAATAAAAAATACTTATGGAAATAGATATAAAAATATTTGAAAGCTTAGTGATCACGACAAGCTGACAGATTGTAAATGCTATATTAATTTAAAAAATATAATGTATACAACTTTACTTTAAATAATAATCTGCTTCTCATACCCAACTATTTTTAAAAATTAAGTATTTTTATCTGTTACATCCGAGTTGCATTGAATGATTAATATTTAAATAATATTTTCAGATAAGAAACGTCACTAGCGATCTGATAAAATATTTGAATAAATTGAAATCTTTTAGAATTTATGTACATATATTTAATTATATAGTACCACTTCTTATCCAAATTATATTAATTACATTAAACATATTATATAACGAGTTAAAATCAATCGAGTCATGTCCTTGGAACGGTAATCGCTCAAAAAATTCATTTTGAAAAAAGTCGAACAAAAATCCAGGACTCATTTTTTTACACCGTTGGACAAAATGTCCGAGCACATTTTATTGTTAAATTAAATGTTGAAAATATACATTTATATTCATTAAAATATATATTTATTTTCTTATTCAATTTTTTATTTCATCATTTTTTCTTATGCCTAAAAATTACAACGTGAATAGATTATTATTATTGTAATGTGAACAATTTTTGTATTGACTAAATACATTTTAATAATATTTGTAAACTTTAGTTTTAGGTATAACTGTTGAGCATACTTCTTATTCCCTATGCTAAGGTAGAACATTACCATTCACGATCTTGTTTGTTTTGTTGTTATCACTATTGTATGCGTATATTTACAGTGTAAAAAACACAAAAAAAGTATTAAAAAAAAATAATAGTTAAAAAAAAGCAAAATAAAATTTCAAGCATTTTATTCTAAGCATAGTATAAATCGAATTTATAGCTGTTCGTATAGCTTCGTTTTAGACCAAAATAAAAAAGCTTATAAAATCTAAACTCTATAGTAATAACAAAGTTTTTTTTTCTGTTAGTTAAAAAATAATACCTAAGTAAACAATTGAGTTTATTTGAGTCATAAACAAATTTATAACTGTGGTGAAAATAAAAAAATTAATATAATATTTTTTGTTTAATATTTTTCTCAACATTAACTTTAAATTGTTAATGGCAAATATACTATTGTTTAATACCTACCCATTAACTTAGAAATTAACGTTCTAAATCACGACTCAACAGTTAAAACAGACTAAAATTTTTTGAGACAATTGCGTCAAATACATATGTTTGTAACACCACTGTTTATATACAAACACTAATATTAGATTACCAACTATTTGATCATTTAAAATGTAAAACACGTAAAATTATAATCTAAAAATAACCTAACACATTTGACATATTTGTTAAATTTATGGAAATCTCGATCCAGCCCAATCATTTTTTTTTTTAAAGCCCGCATTCTACTGCCTTTTAAATATTGTTCAAGCTTTTAAAGGCCCTTTAATATTAAGTTATATCGTAAGTGTATCATATACTAGTCGGTAGTGTAATCATTGCGCCTTGATAGATTATAACGTACTTATTTTTTTATTAATTTTATTTTTTTTTCCGCGCCATCTCCCTATTATACATTACTGCTTGTCCATTAATCATGTATACGTTTCTGTGGTTGATTTTTGCAATTTAAAAGCTGTACATTTTTTTACGAGCACCATATCTTTCTTTATATATAGCCCAGGGGTCGTAATTCTATTATTAAGTCATCCACCCCTTCTATACGATGGTGCCATAGTTTGATAAGGGTGAGTGAGCCCGTGAAGCAAGGCATATGACTAATGGGCTATGTTAACACCCACGAAACCCCAACAACTGAGCCCTAATTTTTAAACACTCCATTAATATGGCCGAACTGTATAGCGTGCATATCATTTACCACCGGAAATCATCCCTGGAGAATTGAACCATTTATTCTATATACGAAATACGAATACCGGATTTGTTTGCGTGGATTATAATCTGGACATTTAAATGTAGATTTATGCATATACGAAATACTCTCACAATCGTATACATTAGTTCTTTGCTTGTATTTGAAACTTGTATAGTTATTTCATTTGACTACATATATTTATTTTATAATTGAACACTTTATTTAAATTCAAAATTATAATTGAATCTAAATTAATTCTTTATAGGTCGCACCGAGCGTGTTCAATGCCCATTATTCTGTTGAAATAAAAATATACTTGTTAATACGAAAAATAAAAATATATTTTGTGGCTTGATGTGGCGCGATCGTACGCTCGACTGTGGAAACGCTCCGAGTCTACGTACCGGCCGGTAGTATTGCTCCCGGATGGGTGATTACCCGGGTTTTTTGCAACAAATCCTTGCCACACATACAAAAACGTGTTCCAACCAACCATTCCTCCCCACGCAGTACCAGACTAATGACCTCGGTAGTTGAAGCCTTAATTCTAATAATAAAAAAAATAAAATTATTGTGTAAACAAATAATTTAATTACTTTTAACAAACGTGGAAAAATGTATAAATAAATCATAATAACATAATAATTGTATAATATATTATATTTTAATAGTCATAAATAATATGAATGAATATTAAATATTCTACATGAATACAATGTCGTTGTTAAACGCCGTGATTTAAAATTTAGAAACAAAAAAAAAAGATACATAATATGAATTATAACAAAATATAATTAAAAAAATAAATATTTAAATATTATTTTAAACTATAATAATTTTATAATAAATATTAAATCATGATTAATAATATGAGTATGATGTATATCAAATATTTATTTAATTTTAATTTAATTTATTCTGCAAACAAGCAGTTAATACATTACATAATAGGTATAGTATATACACCAATTGTCTGCACACCGTCTTTAACTATGTAATGCTTGTATTGGATGCGTTGAGTTCTGAAAATAGCTAAATTAATAAAAATAATAATATTGTTAAACGCTGTGGTTTAACATTTAGACAATTTTTATTATGTGCCATATATGCGTTTGTACAAGCCACCGTTTGTGTACGGTGTAGGCCAGGGGTGGCGAATCTATGGCACGTTGGCCAAATTTTCACAACACGTAAAAATATTTTTACTTCATTGTTTATTCTTGCGTTAAGTGAAAATAAAATTATTTATTATTTCTAAAAAAATAAACTCATCAGTTATAATACAACTTTGGAACTCACTGCTTCCAGATATAAAATGTTGTACTTTGAAAAAAAGGGGGCTCATAGCTCATTCCAAATAAACTCAAAATAGCGTCAACATACATAATATGTGAAAGTTTATTTTTCACAATGAATTATTTTAAATCAAAACATAGGAATAATACATGGTTCTTTAAAGCTAATGCTGTTTGTGTTTCATTAAAACATTTAAGGCTAAAAAAGTACACAACTGATATTAATATAATGTCAGAGAACATTTTTAAGACACATATCTCCTCAGAAAAAAATGTTTATAGATACCCTATGAGCATATACTGACACGTGAAATTTTTTTAAAACTTTGATTACAAAATTTTGGCATAACTCGAAAAAGGTTCGCCACCCCTGGTGTAAGCCATTCCCGCTCGGTTGCTGGGTGATGTTTATAGCATGATGACGCTTACCCTTGGATGTTGTTTGTTTCATCAACAAGATTTTACGATTTCAAAGAATTACTGAAAATTTCTATAGGTTTTTACTTTCTTCGCTTAAAATGTGCATGCCGTAGATGTTTTGAACATTTCGCGATAATTTTTTTTAGCCCATTATTTAAAAATGTCTGTGTAACCGTAAAATATAATATACATATAATAATTCACGTTACGTGAATAAATCTGGCAATCCATTGACGGCATACAAGATTCCTATATTATAATATTGTTTGTCATCTATACTAGACCAACCAACCTGTCATCCGTTTCACTTCGGGACGCCAAACTTATTACACAACCTGCAAAGTCATGTACTTATTAATAAAAATGCGTCGAAAGCGAAGGATTTCCGGTGTTTAATTTTTTTTGGGGTGGTAGGGGGGAGTGCGGGAGAACTGAGTACCTCAACTAATTTTTTGGATATACTAGTGTAAATCTACTTCTTTTTTAAAAGGGGACGCATGTGACGGGTTATTATTTGAGCTTACCTATTTTTATAAAATTGCTTAGCTTAAATTATTTTGTTAAATGAAATAAATAATACAAAACTATCTAATATTTACAAAATGTATATGAAATATAAATGTATTGGCAACTGTTACGTGACAACTGATAAGTAGTCATCGGATGTAGATAGCATGAAGAATATCTACAGACTACAGCCGCGGTAGCCATCAATAATAGCCATTCATTAGGTGTTTATAAATCCAAATAACCAGTAAGGAAGTTACCCATTTCCGTTAAAAGTATACCTTTCCCTTTTCCACCAAATGAAAAAACTTATAGGATAACATTCGAATAATGATTGTAGCTAATATAGAAGGGCGGAAAATTATTAATTAGAAAAATAAATAGATAAAAAAATATAAATTATTATATTAAATAGACAAATTTTCGATTTTTTTTTTTTTTTTGATTGATTTATGATGATAATTTTGTTTATGAGTAAAAAAGATTAAAAATTGAATATAAGGGTTTTCATAATGGTTGCATCATGTTCTTATCACAATTAAAAAATATTCAAAATATAAGTCACTTTGTTTTTACTAGTGTACATATATAAGTTCAAACGTATATATTTGTGTAATAAATTTAAAGTTACCAAAATAAAGACAATAGTATATACTTACAGCTAAATGATATAAACATTGTGTATTTGTCATCATTGTAACTTGAATGATAATGAAGTTTAGTCCCACAGATTATTTTTGTCCTATTAATTTTACTATTATACCTACATAAGAAATAAAAGTTATCCAAAGCGGGTAAATTTCCAAAATTATCATCAGAAAAAATTCTATCATATTTATATATTTGTTAAAAAAAAGTTATTGTTTATTAATATTTACGAGATAAACACTTTTGATAAAATTATTTTATATTATATTTATATTTTATATATTTTATTTGTATAATATTTTTAAGTTTATTAAGTTTTGCTCAAAACTTAACACAAAAAATACACCGATATATTATAATATATTATTTAACATATATTTATTTTGAACATCCGTATAAGTATATAATTATAAAATATACAAACATAAAAGTATAAAACAAATATAACCTATTAGCCATTAGGTTAAAACCTTCACACATGACTGACACAACTAGCTGTTCTATTGGCATATTATTAACGATTATTAAAAACTTGTTTAGGAATAACGACGGAGCAATAACAAATTAATTTTAAATTTCAGCGTTCTGGAAATAGACTATAGTACAGTTTCATTGTAATTGTAATTACTGATTCATAATTTTGAAAAACTAGATTTGAGAAACCGCAAACAAATAATAGAAACACTGACCTTCGAAGGGTTTTTATATGGGAATATTATTCTTAATTATCCTAAAATATAATTTTAAATGTATAATGACAATAATTTGCAACAGTATTAATTACAAAAAATTACAGATCCAATAATATGTAGACACGCGATCAGTTTGTCTACAAATATGCGGGCTGTTCCGAAATTTCGGACAGTCACTTGTAAGCTTTCTGTACGTTTGCGAAAATGGCATTCAATATACATATATCTGGACCTAAAATGATTATGCATAATAAAACAATAGCAGAAATGTTTGTAAATCAATTGAATCATAATAAAGGTCTTTTTGGTGTAAGATATATTTTGATATTTTACAATGATTACGCGTGTACAGTTCTATTTACATACCTATATTATACCTTTATAATATAACATAATATTATTATGTATTTATTTATGTGTTTGTGATATTCATGTACACAGATCGACTGTTCTACCGGTAAAGAGTACGGTTATCCAAAATTGAAGAATGACGTTTTAGCAATGACTACTGCTTTTCAAAAACTTGATCTTGGACCCGGAGACGTCGTTATGATTACAGACTATGGCTCGTATGAAGGCCAGGTAGTCTTGTTAGCTGGGATTTTGGCCGGAACAACTATAGCCGCATTGGATCACAACTTAAGAAAAAGTAACATATTATAGTAATGATTTCGTACAATATTATAGCTTGAATGGTTTCGTTTCATTTATCATTAACAATATTTTACAGATGTTTTGATGGAGCTTATTAATGAATCCAAGCCAAGCGTATTGTTCTGTAATACGGTTAGTATAGATATAATATCAGACGTTTTAAACATTATCGCGCATCAACCGATATTGAAGATTTCTATTATGGTTCACGATGGTTTTACTGTTTATTCGAGTATTGTTGTTGAGGTGGACGAAATTTTGTTTGTCCATCCGATAAAATCAAAAAGCCCAATTGGTCCATGTGCTATTATATATTCAAGTGGTACTACAGGAACTCCGAAAGGAATATATTTGTCAGACGATGCTTTGAAATCAGCATTAATATCGTTCAAGCAGTGAGTATCTACTACCTGTGTATAATTTAAAAGTAATAAATTAATTTAAAAACAAATGTTGTTCAAATTTAACGTGGTTAGGTAATTCGGTATAATTCTATGGTATGAAATGTTTTAAGGTCATTGATGGAAGAACCTATTGAAAACAGATTTCTGATTACTTCTCCTGTATTTTGGTACACGGGAATATTATTAATGATGCTTGGTATTCATTTTGGCAAACCAAGACTATTCTTCTCTGCAAAATCAACCGCTGAACAAGTACTTTGTTCAATAGACAAATTTAAAGTAAACATTATATTATTATGTGCCATTTTTTACATAAATCATCACTCACTGCTTAAAATAATAATATTTTAATATTTTATAAGTAGAATTAGGTAGATTAGGCTTCCTATAAAAGTATAAACATCCAATAGAAGGAATGAAACGATTTTACGCAATAACGCCAAATCAAACACATATACATAAATACTGAAATACATCATTATAATAATTAGTTTTAGAATATCAAAATACATGAAATTTAGATCTATTTTTAGTTCTTAATTTCAAAACTAATTATAGTATAAATTATTTTCTTTCGAGAGCGTTGATATCAACATAATGTACAGTATAATTTTAATTATATAACAATATATCGTTTTTTATTGTTTTAATTATTAATTTGTCCTTATGTAACTTGATCTGTTGTTATTTATGTATCAATTATAATATTAAATTAATTTTTAAACTATAGTTACAACTTTTGTCTGTGCATATTTTATTATTATATATTTTGTAAAAGGGCATACTAACCTATTAACACCTACAAAAAAATTAATATAATGCTGCGACATGCTATATATCGTATACGATATGATTTAAGTATATGTATTATAGCCAACATTCCTGATGACTGGTGTGGCCGCAGCCAATGAAATGATGGCTTGTCAAATGGCGAATGGTCACAAATATAATATACAGAGTTTAAAGACATTTGTGGTTGGCGGGTCTCCGATGCGAGCTGATTTACAGAGGACAGTTGTAAACAACTTACTGCGGGGAAGGATACCGATCAAACAGGGGTACGGTGCTTCAGAACAGGGTATTATAGGTGTTTGGTCTATGGATTCAGGTATAAGTACCGTCAAAGATGGATCTGTCGGGAGACCAGCAACTGGTATACAGATCAGAGTGAGTCGAGAAAAAAAAACGTCCGTCGTGAGTATTTATATCGTAATCATTGTTTTCAGATCGTTAGCTTAGAAACCGGCGAATGTGTTGGACCCAATACCGAAGGCGAAATTCGTATTAAATCGGTTTCCAACATGTTGGGCTACGTCAACGATATGAAAAAAACGATTTGTTCGTACGACGAGGACGGTTGGTTTAAGAGCGGCGACGTCGGATACTACACTGACGATTGTTGTTTGTACATTGTCGGACGGATCAAGGAGTTGATGATGTACAAGGACCATAGGGTACAATACAATATTCGAATCGAATTCCGTTCGAAACACCCGCAATAATCTTAACACCACGCAATTGCATACAATTAAATATAACAGTTTATTTTTCTTCAATATTGAAATGTTCACAGATCGCGCCGATTGATATAGAAACCGTTTTATTGAGTCATCCTGCCGTACTCGATGCCGGGGTGACTAGAAAGTACAGTGTTCACGGAGATTTGTTGGTAGGAGTTGTCAAGATCAAACATGATCAAAACGTCGAACCGGACCGTCTCGTGTCGTATGTCAATGGTAAAACGCTACAGTCATTGATAATATTATTAATATGTCCCCCCAGTGCTATGTTAACTAACATAATGGCACCCCAGGGCAATAATATTTGGTGCCCCTATTCGACATACATATTTGAACCTCAAAATTCATTTACTGTGCTTTGGTGCCCTAAAAAATTCGTGGCGCCTTCAGTGCCCTAAGGCAGCGATTTCCAAAGTGTGTTCCGTAGGACAATCTCAAGGGTTCCGCCACATGTATGTGAAAATTGAGAAAATTATTCTATATTAAACATAAAAAAAAAAGTTCACAAAAAATTGGAGTGTAGTTGGAGTTAGAAACATCGGGGTTCCACAAAACACAAACTATATCCAAAGGGTGCCGCCATGGTCGTAAAAATTTGAGAACCGCTGCCCTAAGGCACTTGCCCCATTTGTCCCCCCTCCTTTAGAACGGCTTTGCTTGTCTCGCCTAAATGTGTTTAGTTTATCGTTGTCATTTTTCGGTAAAATGTTTTTCAGATAGAGTGAAAGACCACGAGAAACTGCGGGGTGGCATTATATTCGTAGATGACTTGCCTAGATCTCCGGCTGGTAAATTGAAACGAGAAGAACTTCTAAATATTATACAATAATTATTAAATCCATACAATTTATTATAGTAAATCAAAAAATAAATAACAGTATAAATAGTATAATATATTAATATGGAATATTTTACACGGTGCACAGATGATTTACATATTTATAATAATAAATAAACAATAGTATATATAAAAGGAACTGAATTAATTGGGTATACTGTTTAAATATATTAAATAATTGTAATTTAATATTTTATAAAAGTAAAAATTATTATAATACAAGTAATTACTGGGTAGTGCCTGAAAGCAAAATTAGAAAGCAATTAGAAAGGGGATACAAAAATGTAAAAAATGTGCTTACTTGAAGATTCAAATATATTATTGGTTAGGATGTAATTAGAAATAAAACGCTAATTTTTTTTTTTTTTAATGAAGATGGTCTTCTGCATACTCCTCAATTCAATACAAGGTAGTAAATAATATTTAAATAAACATTGTAAAAGCATTTCGTATGCTAAGACAGTTAATTAATTTGAAAAAAAATATATTAATTAAATATACATGGGTATAAGTCAGATTATTATGTTTTTGAATGTCTTCATTGAGTGTATCTACATGCAATTTTATGCGAGTTAAAAATGAAGACAATTCAATAAACATTAAGCAACGTTTTAAATAATGCATTCAAACGAATTCTGACTAAAATTTTGTTTTTGCATAGTTCGTAATATTTTATAGGGGTTTAGGAATATTTTGTTTCTTTAGCATATTATCTTGAAATATTTTATAAATCGTAAGAAAAAAAATTACTAATTTAATTTAATTTTCAATTATTATTATACATTTTAATTTTAAGATACCCAAACAATTATCTTTTTTTTAATCATTTAACAATTATATTTATTTTTAATTTTAATTTAGTTTGAAAATTCTATTACATTAGTCATATTAATTGTAAATTAGGTTAGATTAGAATATTATTTTTATAAAAAATGTTAATTTAAAATTTCGATATAATTGACTCAAAAAGAGCCAAAATATCAAAATATTCTGTACAACGATAAATTTAATCATGTCTAGAAATATATACATTTTATGAAAATTTCAAGAACATAAAAAAAATCGATTTTGTTCAATAATTTTTGTTTTTCTTTTTGAAAAGAAGTGGGAATTTATTTATTTTGACCCTCAAAATACCTAACAATAAGATCTAATTAATAACCAAAAACCACCCTCAAAGTCGAAAATCGAAGTAATTATTATAATAGTCTGAAAGGTGATTACAATTAATAGACATAAAAAACTACATCGTTTTAAATCAGTAGAAATATAACCCCGTTCAGAATCTAAAATTGAATAAAAAAAATTATTTTACAGCGATGCCATCTAGCGACGAAAGTATTAAACCAGTGACGAGAATTCTGTAAAAGGAAATCTAATTTTATTAGTTTTTGAAGTATCATAATATAATATTAGTACGGTATAATAGTAGTTGAAAGGTTACTGTCGGGTTACAAGTAATTTAATGAACATCAAATTATTTACAAAAAAAAAAAAAAAAAAAAAATGGTAAACTTGATCTGCTGCATAACAAGTTTTGAATGTAACTTACCGATGAGTAGGCCACTGCAATAGATGTGTTAAATTTAAATTCAATAATAAATCATTGTCCACGAAAAACGATTCTGAACGGAGGCAGTGTCAACGTTTTTATTTCTAAGTAATATACCTGCTATAATTTATTTATATTACAATAAGTAATTTATCTTTCTATAAGTAATAATATACAGTAGGTTAATTTAATTTTCGCCAAAAACTATAACAATATATTATACAATATTATTATTTTGACTTGTAAGTTAAAACACGATGCTGACACATCGTATAGAATGGTGTTAATAGATTCTTGGTAAAAATAACTTCAAATCAGTCTAAATATTTTTAAAGATATTGTGCTTGGAAATAATAATACACAATTATACCTGCATAATGGCCAAAAGTTTGAAATTTACGTAAATGTCTGGAGTGAATCCCGCGCTTTATCAAGCTGGCGAAAACCCGGAAACTCCTAGACCATTTCCCGTGCTTCGCTGGCTTCGCGAAGCGCCGGAAATGCCTAGAGCTTTACCACGATATACCAATTATGTTTAGTAACGGCATCGTTTGGAGAGGTTCCAGTCCAACATCGACGTGGCGTATAGTCTGGACAGTTCTCAGACAATTTCTCGAGATTATATGACTCGATGTAGTTACGTTGATGCCTAGAGCTTTCTCATTTACTAGACTTGGCCGACTTCGGGAAGAGCGGTGATATCATTTCAGTCGATCAAACGTAGATATATAACTGAAAGGTTAAACACGTTTATTATACCCGCCCAAGGGCAAAGGTTCAAAAGGAGCTTCCAGCTTAAAAATAAAATAATACAATTTAATTCCGTATTCAAAAATGGAATGAAGCAGTGACATTTGGATAGTTTTACCTATGTTTTTGCCGTCACATTTCTCGTCGGCATTAGTATTATTGTAATTATTTAGCATATCATCATCACACATCCGTAAATGTAAACAAAAATCAATTTATATTTAAACATTAATAAAAGGCAACGTTTGTGCGCGCGTGTGTAGCGACCACAACTAACTCTATGGCACTGAGTGGTCCTGAAATTTGGCACACCGATAGGCCGTCACGTTTCGATGCCGTTTCGTTTCGTTTCGATTTCGACTCTGAACTCTGAATCCGGGATTAAGACGCCGCAGCCGTGCTTGCCAATGGATAAAACCGAACATAAATGCTTGCCCGAAATGGTAGTGGCAATCAGCAGTCAGGTGTGAATTCAGTTGATATGGACAACCCCCCCCCCATTGGCCGTTTCAAAGAGTGTTAATTTAATTTGTAGTAAAAATCACAGATCGTCGTGTGTTTACTTATTTTTGATCAGCCCCTCCCGTCAATGTGGCCTGGATGCGCGCACCCGTTAGCAGTGGTTTAGTGATGCCTGCAGCGACGGCTGCCAGCTGGGTAACCGATCGTTGTTGTTGTGCCGCGCAAACAATTTTTCCCGGGCACACTTGCTGATGCCTATGATTTGTTGCCAAACGGTTTTTGTTTAGGAGCACCCAGGGCCGGATAGGCCAGTCGAGCATTCTAGACAATCTCGAAGGGCCGCTAAAATGTTGGGCCGATGAGACTCGAATACTCCTATGTTTAGCGGTTCTCAAACTACGGTACACGCGTACCACTAGCGATGCGTGGAAGACTATATGGTGGTACGCGAAATTCCACACATGGTGGGTGGTAGAACAGAGAGTAAATAAATAAACATTTATTATTGTGTTTGTTTAAAACAGTTAAACACAAATAAATTTTAAATTACTTATAACAATATTGTTCTTTACAATGCGTACGACGTACAATCCCTACATCCTCGACTAAAAACGAAAATGAAATTTTGATAGAATTATCGTGCGATGAAAGTTTGAAAATAGATTTCACTAAATTAGAATGTTTTGGATAAAAATTAAAAACAAATATCCAAAAGCATTGTTATTTTTAATACCATTAACAACTACTACTTATCTTTGTGAAATTGGTTTCTCTTCAATGCGCGTAGTAAAAAACAAATTTCGAAATAAACTTGATGTCGATCTACATTTAAATTAAATATCACTGAACCAGATATTTTATCACTGATGTTAAATTTACAAATCCATGATTCTCGTTGAAAATAATTATTTATATTATTATTATTATTATTATTATAAATTATTCATTTGCTATTTATAACATTTGTTTATTAATACATATTATTTAATTTGAAAAACTAATATATTTTTACTAATAAATAAGAAATAATTATATTGTATGTAGAACAGCTGCTCTATGTTAATATAACATTAAACAAGGTAATTCCTTATTTCCTATTTCGTTTCACAAATGTATTTAGATCATTATTATTTATTAGTTAAATTTGGCCAACATGGGCCACTACAGCAAATTATGGGCCGGTAGAAAAATATTTCTCGAAAGGCCGAGACTACCCAATCCGGGAGCACCTTACTAACGAGGTGTTTGTAGTTTATTATATGGGTACCACGCATACAATCAACGAACACATGAAAACGTAACAATTTCAAATCATTTTCAGATATAGTATGTGGTTTATTATAGTTAAATAATGTCTAAAATGGCTTTGCGTGTTAATTCTAATTATTAAATATTACAAAAAAAAAAATGTTTTTGTCAAGTTATTTAACTGGTTTTTGACATATTATTAACAGATTTTAAAACGCCATCGTAGAATTAATTTATTGCGTGTAAAAATTAATTGGTACTGTGTTTTTGGTTTTTGTTTGTAACTATCTGATGTGGAAAAAACCTCATAAGGAATTGTCTACCGGTATTCGACCAAGGAGACAAGAACAACTTCTTCATCATACATCGGACATAATCAAACAAAAAAAAAAAAAAAACCAATGAACTAGTTCTGCTGTGTAGTAGCTATCGAATGTACTTCGTCATTGAGTGGATAATGGATGTGTTAAATTTGAAGTCAATGATAAATCATTGCATATAAAAAACGATTGAGATCGGAGACTGTCTGCCATACTTGACGGTTGACATTTTATTAAAATACATGTTTTATATTGCTTTAAGTAATTTATTGTTCCATTAGGACCTAGTTAATACTCAGTAATATGGTTTTTTTTTTATAATTAAATCATTGCTTAAAAACAATGAATTACTAACATGGTGAATTAGTAACATACAACAATTGTTGGTAGCATTTTACAGTATAGTGGCAATGTGGCATTCTATAAAAGTACCATAATAAGTATCTAATTAATTATTTTGTAAGTTGTTTTTTTTGAAAAATTTATAGGTATTACAGAGAATAGTATTCTAAAATATTATAAACTAGATTTTAATTTTAAACGAAGAACATAAGATATAATATATTTTTTTAAAAATGTGTATGAAGTACACATTTTGATAGTTTCCTTCTATCTTTCACGAATCATGATTAAAATAACATTAAAACTAGTTTTTTGAAAAATCTGAAAATACACTTACTTATTATTTGAGATAAAATATGTATTATTAATTTTGTTTAGTTTCAGTTAATTTGTACTCAATATTATATAATTTATTTTTTGACAAGGGTTAAAAACTACACATACAATAATACTTTTTTTTAATAAATCAAAATACATTTTTTTTAAATAATTTAAAAATACTGAGCTGTTAATTATATTTTAATTTATAGATAGGCATAATAATTATTGTTATTGCTAAAAAGCTTTAAATTAATATTTAGTTCAATTTTAAAAATTAATTAAAATTTTTAAAACTATCAAAGTATAATACAAATCATTGATTATTATCACAATTTATTAACTACAACATTTAATTGAAGTTTATTCATATATATGCTTATTTCACTATGAAATAGTTTTATACTTAGGATTTTTTTAATAAAAAAAAAAAATTAAAATTTAATTCTGAGCCCTGGTTAGATTAAACATTTTTCTTTTATGTCTTAATAATGCATGAAAACAATATGATTTCCTATTTTCTGAAACACTAAAATGTAACTGTGAAGTTTTTAAGGAAGAAACTGGAGTGTAACCGATACCAATCAGTTCAAATTTGTGTATTATAGAAGTTGGATGTCTGAAACAAGCAAAATGTACAAAACTCTTATTAATTCAGATTTTGATACAAATCTGTAAGCAGTTGGATATATTTCAAATTTTTTTCTTGAAAATATTGACTGTATTAAGCTTTTTAACATGTTTGCTGCGGGATAATGCCTTGAGACGTAATTTTATTTGGTCCCATGTATGGATAATGCTTTAAGGCCTTAAGGCGTCATATACACAATTGTTTTCAATTAGTTTTAATTTGGCTAGTGTTACATTTTAATTTTTTTTTTCCATCAGTTTTTAGTTTATATTAATGTATATTATGTGAAATTTAATCTCAAATTTAGGTCGACGATAAGACTTGAAAAAAAGACATAAATTTGTGACCAGCACCAGGGTAGTATAAATATATAAAATTGATCTGCAGTGAACATGATAACACAGGTTTGTTTTTTTGGAATCCAATCAGCATTGTTGAGGAAGTTACTACTTTTAAAATAATTAAATCACATTATATCCAAACTGCCTTACAAAACTGTAATTAAATTACTCTCATATTATTTTTTTTATATTACTTTATAAGCTTTCTTTACTCTAAACAATAACGTATTTAAAATTATAACTTATTAAAAAAATAACTTTTTTTATCAAATAGTTACTACAAAAAACGTTAAGATACTGTCAAAAAGTTGTACTTATATGATAAATTTATATACACTATCAGTTTTAAAAATATATTAAAAAAATAAAGTAATGAGCAGTATGGTAATTTTACTAAAAAATAGTAACCTAAATTAGCATCAAATTATTTAAAAAGTAATTTTGTTACAATAACTTGTAATTTAACTACTTAAGTTAAATTACTACCTAACACTGCAAATCGGCCTTAAAATAACCATTTGAATTCCTTACTGTGAATTTAATAAATATTATTACATAACAAATTTATCAAATTATAAATTTATATTATTTAAAATGTACAAAAAGAAATGTTTTTAAACAAAAAATTATTTTCTTTTCTTTTTTAATTTATTCATTTTCCTTTTTTCTTTTCTTATTTTATTTGCCATTTTAGGGTTTGCCATTAATATATTCTTGTAACGTTTTTTAGCTGTTTGCTTGAATTCTGCATCTGCTAAAAGTTCATCGACCATTGTACGTTTTCGTTCCTTATTAGTGAGACGTCCAGATTTACTTTCAAATGGTGAGTCTATAACAGTACCAACCTAAAAATACATAACATAAATACATTTTAGAAACAGATTAATTGGATAAAATATTTTATAAATTTACTTGGAAATATTTAGGATATGCTTCAGTTTCATTTTTTTTATAAAAGCGTTTATTATCCAATACTGATCTCATACGAATTAAGTCAAGATCATGTCGAACATTATCCGTTAATTTAGTTGCTGGTAAATTAAACCAATCTTTACCTTTAGTTTTTGCTTCTTCTTTCTAAATAAAAATATAGAACATACATGTTATTAATAAACTTTAACATAACAAAGTATTTTTTATAAATAGTAAATGCATAATATTATGTAAATACAACTTTAAATAATTACATAATCTAAAATTTGCTAGCCATTTATATTATTCAACACCATTATTTGAAGATTTATCATAGTACATTAGATTTTAAAATTGAATACTACCAATAATATGTTGGCTGATGTCATACTACCATAGTTTGCATTACTAATTTTTAAATATAAATACAGCAAAATTCCTATAAAATGTTGAATGGAAGGACCAAAAAGTGATAGTCTACTGGAGGAAGTAGAAGAGTATTAAAGAACATTTTAATGTTAGAATTATTTTTAGCTTTTAGATACAGGCTATCATGTCAGTAGACAGAAATTGCAAATAGTCTAAATTTATAATATTTGCCAGAATATATACAAACTACAAACATAATCATACACAGTAATTATTCAAAATAAAATTGACTAAAAGAACTTATTTAGTTGATTGAAAAAATAAATTTAAATATTAACTATTTAACATGAGCTTTTTAAATTAATAACATACATTATTGATTTCAACTTTTCAATCCAACGTTAGATTGAATCATCCATAAACAAAATAAGTACATACAAACATAAACAGCTAGAATACCTTTTTATTTCTTTTGATGATCTTTGAGCTCTTTTCATTCACTGGTACTTTGTAATTTTTTTGAAAACCCGGTTTAAAAACGCTCTGACTCAGAAGTGCGTCGAGAGAATCCATTGTTTGTCAGAAAAACGACAATCCACTGTAAGAATGATGTAATATTTGCTCTATAGACTATAGCTACTAACTACTATAAAAAAAAAAAGTATAGGTAAAAGCATAAGTAGTCAATATTTAATCACATGTCGGAAATTCAGAAACTAAGTTTAATTTATAACTCGCAACTCATAACATTATTATTGATAGATCAAGTGATAACTGATAACGAAAAGACACTCCTACAACCAAGGTAGATATATAATATATTTGCGCTTGCCAAAGACTTTCAATTTTCAAAAACAAAGACCGTAGATTTTGGTGCGCACTTCTCAATAAACAGCTGATGTCTCATGCCTATGAGTATTGACATCGAGCGACGGGCATAATATTGTGCTATTATGAATAAATTGTTTCTCATTTAGATCATAATATCATTGATATCATATTGTATATTTTTATTTTGTACAATTTATGATCAATAATACGGTCTAAGGTTTCTCGTATTGATAAAAAATTATCATTATTCGTTTTTTTATTTTTTCGTTTTCACCTAACTGATTACTGAATACTTTTGCCTCGTATTAAAAACAATATGTGCCGGTAGGAGAGGTACAGATGTGTTTAAACATCTGTGGACTTGTTCACTCGTTTCTTAATGTTTTTTTTTTCAATTGTTTCATTGATTTGTCGATGTATTAGGAATTTAGGTACATCCACAGACGAAAAGATCTCAGTGCGTAGCACGAATTATCTTTTTAAGTGTCGGAAGTCGAGGGGGTGAAAACAATTTGTCATGGATCCTCATCTTAATTTAAGGAGAAGAATTGAGTATACCTTAATTCGTGGTCCGAAAGGTTTATCTCGAGATTCAATACACTAAATAATGGCGATAAACCATAAACAGGTTGATGTTGTTTCCTCCATGATTGGGAAACAAAATGGTAGACTCTTCTGTGGATATTTATCCACCTTGGGTAGACTATAATATAGGCAGTGTTACGAATCATAATTCACAATCCAATGTTCATAATATGATGTTATAATAGTATGCAAACCCTCTACGATTCGCGTTCCATGTACCTATTTAATTAAAAATCAGAATATTATATAGATTTCAGTGTTTGAAATTTCCATCATATTTCACATAATCTGACAAATTAATGAGCAATAAATATTAATATATCAACTCAAAGGAAATTTTGAACGTTCTTGGATTTGATCGCCGATTTTGACAACCGGTTAGGTAAATACTATATAGAAAACGACGTGTTAAATAATATAATTAATAATATTACAGTCTTATTCCGTTGATGAAGACATTATTAAACTACGAAAAAATAGATGAAAAACGTGTTTATTATTTTGTGTATAAACCTTCTCGACCTCAAGGATCTGTTTGAATTAGAAACTGACAATATTCAGGGTTTGATGAAAACGTTGATGTTTATAATTTTTTTGTTTTAAAGCATTTTTTTAAACCGATTAGTACATAAATATAAATTTTGGGTATTTTATTTTTTAAATAGGCCGACGCCCGACGACAATCAACAATAATACTATAATAGTAATGCCAGTGATTAAATAAATATACGTTTTGCAGTAGAAGCACTTGCTCGTTGTCGCGAGTGGCGGCGACCGTGCAAAAATATTATATAATATTGCCATATAATTCAGCGCGAAGTCTCTGCGCGGCCGATAACGCCGCACTCGAACGACTCCGTCTAATATTATGAAATCGTTAAATAATTAATATTATTATCTGTATAGAATCAAAATAATATTATTTGACGCGAAAATCAAATGCGATCAAAACTACGAAAACGCCAACGATCACAACGATCACATGGTACACGTACGGGAAATTTATGTTAAAAAAAGAAAACGCGAGACATTTTCTCGCAGAACGCTGGCCAAGGCGTGCGCCGCCGATTCAAGTCCGACGGTCTCGTTCGCGTCGGCGTGTCACGATCGCGTAAACCGTAAAACGTCGGGCGGCGGCTCGGTAAATAAAAAATAATGTATTGCGTTGCGTGTTATTCGAAGACCGGACTGCGGTAACGAAAACAAAAATAATAATAAAACTTGTGGCGTGTGGTTAGGTTTTAGGTGGTGGTTTACCGGTTTGTTAACCGAAGGGTTTTAGTCGTTGAAGACAATTTAGAGGAAAACCCGTGTCGGAAGAATAGCGTTTACGCATAGTCGTCGTGTTTGGATACCGATTTTTGATATCTCATGATTCACCGCGAAAATATGTCGAGAAAGACGTAGAAAATGTGTTCATAATTGTAAACGAATATATTACGCGGATCTAAATAGATACAATAATGTTCTGCTCGACGTTTTCATATTATGTCATTAACGCGTAAAACTATAAAACAGCGTATACGGTCTACCGACGCACAATGGCCGCATAGTAATTGTCGTTCTCCTCGATAGATTTCTATGCCATCGCGTACTGTTTATACCAACCATTTTACATATATACACGATACACTTAAACGGTTGTATAACAGACGTTTTCGTGAACTCCGTTAGAACACGCACACAGGTACATTTCGTTAATTGTGTCCGTCGGACGGTCCAGTTTAAACGTATAATAATAACGATATTATCGCATCGTGTGGGTCGTACATTCGTTTGGTTTGCCGGTCGATTGTCTGACCGTTGGTCTTGCAAGCAGGCGTACGTGCGTTAAAAATTAAATATTAATACGCTTCAGAGAGTACCGACCCCGCTGCACTTTATACGCACGAACACGGAAACAGCGTAGAATAGTATAATATTATTATTTATCTCGTAGGTTAGTTGGAGGACCTGGGGGACGGCAATATTATTATGGTTTCGGATTTTTTGGGGAGGGTCTTGCACCCGTTCAGAGCAGTAGAGCACCCTCTATCCGTTAATCCGGCACCCCTCGAAAACGCTCTGAACTCGCACTGTATGTCTGTACACTGCATTTACGCGCACCGCCGCCGTATTGTAGGCAAAATGTCCTCGGCATTATTTGGTAATATTTATCAGCGTGCGTTTCGGTCGGAGAATCGTATTTTTTTTTGCTCGGCAAGTCCGAGTAGTTATCGACATGAAACATAAAAAAAAAAAAACCTGTCTACATTGCGGTTTTTCCGAATTATTTTTACTTTTACATTCTGGGAATAATGATATAGCTATAATATAACAACAGATAAGGCACAACAGTGATCGTCGTTTGTCGCAACGTTTTTTTCGATTTTCTGATAATCTAATGGCGTATGCGACGTTTGCGATCTGTGTCCGCCTATCGAAGCGGCACGCCATAATTATAATATAAAAACGATCGGTTATTTCCGTTAATAAATCGATCGTCGGCGTTCGTGTGGCGTCCTTTGTGGTTTTTATATTTCACATTATTATTATTATTATTATTATTAATATTACGCCGGCATCTGGCACGCGTCATGCAGCTGCTTTGCCAAAGAACACGATGTCGGACGTCGGTGTGTGTCACGCACACTTGAAAGACGAAAAAAAATTAATTATTAAAAATATTGCAGACGTTCGACGATCGTGTGCCGCCGCCAAATAATCGACTATACATCGGCGTGGGGCAGGGGAATATTATTTACTTTTCTGTTTCGACATATCGTACACGCATTAATGCGTATCGATTATTGGCGATTATCAGTATTATTATTGTTACAGTGAGCGACAGATTGGCTCGAACTTGGGAACTTCCGAACGACAATAGAAAGTTATAAAAAAAACCTTGTCGATAGCAGAAAAATGGTGTCGATTATAATATGAGCGTAACACACTTGTTATCGTACGACGAGACGCAGCATTTTAATAACCGAATGCAAAATCTATTTACTAGGGAGTGATTACGGGTGTTTAAAGAATTGTCAAAAATCTGTTCTTATTTCGGAAATCCGAGTACCCAAGACAGATCACCGAACGAGTGTACGATAAATAATGCGAAATCCGTAGAGGGGTCGTGGTCACCGGATTTCGGATCGGATCATCGATCGCGTAATGAAAAAAAAAACAGCAACGGTCATTGCGTCGTATATAATAATAATGACTATAGTCCATAATACCAGTTATTTAGATTGGCCTACCAACGCGCCCAACAATAACATAACATTAAGAATTACGATCGTTTGGCTTTGGATAAACGAAGCGACAGCAACCGTCTTCGTATTTAATATATTTATATATTTAACATTTTTACGACGATCGCGAAATTATATCATAAACATTATGATAATGTTGATTTTTCCGTCCCGTCATCACGGTCGTAAACCCGCCAAAAAAAAACCCAATATAAACGTATAAATGGTAGGCATACTGCTACTACTACTAATAATAATAATAATATAATATACGGCAAACGGGCAAAATAATGTGGTGAGAAAAAAGATGTATAAAAAGCGAGCGAAATTATTGTCAGATTACGTTATGGCCGGCGGTGGCGGGTGGTCGTGAACTCTTGACGGACGACGGTCGGAGGGGTCGCGAGCGTCCTGAAAATATAAAAGCCGACCGACGTTGCCAACCACGGAATTGTTTACCGGGCAGCTAATGCTGTTGGTCACGCCGCCCGGATGTCGCCATGTCGGATTGGCCCGACCGATCGAGGTCACTGCGCATGCGCTCTACCGGTTCAACGGTTTTCACCCACGCCGACCAGAGTCACGGAATCGCAATCGATGGCCGTTCGATTTTGGCTGTCGAGGGCCCACGAAAACCGTCGGTAACGAGATTTTTTACGACAGCAGTTTGCTAGAAATTAACCACCGTCGTTCCCGTGCCGTTTGCGGCGTTTCCGAACTTTAAAACGAGCCTGGTAACGTCGGACGCGGTCCGACAAGATATCGATAGTTACGGCGCGCGGTCGATAGTAGCGAGTACGCGCCGCGATCGGCGTCCGGCGGCATTCCCTCCATTGTTGCCGCCACCACCGACGCTTCTTCTCATTCGCGAAACCCAAACGCCGCGTCTTTTCCCTTTGTCGCGCTTGCTCTACGGTTTATTTGTTCCGAGTCCGTTACCGAACGCACAACACAGTTCCTACCCGCTTTTCGCTTGCTCTTCTGCTGACAAACGCTAAAAATACCTCACACAATGGCCGACGTTGTAGCTGATGTGAAGTGAGTCTTTATTATTATTTATTACCTAAAACTATTAATACGATTATTATTATTATTACTATTGTAACTATTATAAGTGTTATTAGTATTATTACTGTTCAAAGCGCAGGTATGTAAATCATTGTTTTGTATTATTATTATTATCGTTGGTCTCCTTCGCGCCGACGCGTTGTCTTGCCGTTTGTTCTAACGTCGCCGACACTGTCGCGGGGGGGCCGCTTTTTCCTCCGTCCGCCGCGGACACGCGCGCATACCTCGTCGGACGCCGACGCCGATGCCGCGGCCAGTTTTTGACCGCTGCCGATGATTATCGTGTCACCCTCGGCTCGTGACGACACCTCGCCCGGCGGACGGTCGAGATCGTCTGCCCACCCTCGCCGGTCGAACGTCCGCCACCTTTTCTCGGCATTTCCGACGGGACATCCGGCTTTTGACGATTATCGCGGTCAGGCGTGGAAATCACATGGTCGAACTCCGGAAGTTTACCTGGCGTTCGCCGAAAAGTGTGCTCTTGTTGACCTTGCCGACATACTTCGCGTATTCTCGATTCTCGCGACAACTACGTGTCCGTCGTTAAGTTCGCCACCCGCTATAACGTTTTATTGCCGTGGCGGGAAATTGCGTCCTGCTGTGGATTTTACCGCCACCGGCGCAATGTGTAGAAACATTATATCCGATCGCTTATCTGGCAATGTCGCGCCAGCTGCACTCGTGTCGAGGCCTCGCAAAAAAAAAAAAAAACAATTATCAATAACTTGCGACGTATGTTGTTGTTTATGCAATTATGCTCTATCAAATAACAATTTACAGAGGTCAGACGTATAGCACATTGACCCCTCGTTTCTGTAATCATCATTGCCCCTATAATTGGCCCATTAGTTTGTGTCAATATTGCTTTTAATAGTAGTAGGTGATTAACTTGTTGACCTCATGTGTTCGCTTATTTACTGTTTAAACTAATTCAATATTTGATAATTAATCTCTACTCTTTTGTGTTTAATAAGTGCACGTGTTGGGTGTAGGTTAAAATCTTTTAAAACCTGTTTAATGATAACAGCAATTATTTCAAATGTCCTCAAACACCTGCTCTATAAATTGAATGGCCACTAACCACCTGCAAGAAACCTTATATCACTTATTATAATTTCTAGATTTTATTTGCTTTTAGATGCATAATGTTAGTTGTTTGATTTTTAGTTACTGAAATGTAACCAACTATTATTGGTTTTGTAATATTAAAACAAAAGTTTTAATGTATTTTTATTGTCTTTAGTGAAACTGTCACCACCCCAGAAAAGAAAGTAGCAGACTCGCCAGTGAAAGATAAAAAGGTGCCAGATTCTCCAGCCAAGAAGGTTGAATCTCCAGTAAAAGAAAAGGCCTCTGAAAATGGATCTGCCAAAGCTGAAGAGGAAGACGATGAAGTAAAAGAAAATGGTGCTTCAGAGGAAGAAGAAGAAGATGATGATGTAGTAGAAAAAGAACAGAATGGTGACACCAAAGGTTTGTTTTAGATTTTTATTTAATTTAGATTCAATTAATTAACATGAAATTTATTTATTTTTTAGATGATGAAGAAGAAACGGACAGTTGTCCAAAGGGTGTTAAGAGGAAATCTGGTGCTTCAGAAGCAGCAGTCGAATCCGAAGACAGCGAGAAGAAGGCTAAGTTAGAAGAAGCTGAAGAAGATCCAGCTACTGCAGAGCCCCAATTTGTCGAAGCGTAAACACATGTCCATGACATTATATTATTCTAGACCCTGCCCTCCTTTTGTTATAATGATTATAATGATAACTACCATTTTGACTTCGAAGCAGATCTCTTTGATACATGAATTATAAACTCTCCATGTTCAATTTGCAACTGCTCCAAATTATAATATGACGTACAAAATGTTTCCTTTTCTCAAAACTCGACAGCTCCGCGGTACTTTGATAATTAATTAATTTTAAACTTAATTTTAAGTTAATGGTTTTTTTTTACATCTTAATTAACTTGGTCAATTTTTATTTTATATCTTTTTACTATAGGATATGGTAAAATTATATTATACAAAAGTATAGTTTTAGACAAGGGATGGTTTCTTTTTAATTTTAATATTGAAAACTATCAATATTTCTCTAAACTACAATGTAAGTAGCTAGAAAATTAGTAGTACCTGTTGTGGTCCCATTAGTAGGGTTTTTGTATTATATTCTACTTTAAATTTAAATAAACATTATATCTATAAGTTCAAAGTGGAATACATTTTTAAAATTATATGGTTGTAACTACAATTTACCTATTTAGGATAATACAGTTCTAGTATTAAATATATTTACCAATGGTAATTATATATATTATATAGTCTATAAAGTCCTACCTATTTTATTTTTTTTACCCTTGTATACACCCTATTCATTCAATTTTTCTTTGTATAAATTTGGTGTAATTTTTATGATTATTTAAAAATATTTTTCAAAGTTCTGTTTTGGTAACACTAATACTAAAAACTGTGTGTCTTACACAGTCAAAAATTGTACTGTACTGTATCTGTTTTAATTAATAAATTGTCTAGAATGTATAAAATGCATTTGTGATTTACTAGATAAACTAAATCCTATTCAAAACTAAATTATTTTTTAATTACATTTATTTTATTTTATAAAAATGTTAAAACTAGCTATACTATATGGTTATTAAATAATAATTTAAGAAAAGATACCAAGTTTTACAATGAATAAGCTATAACATTAATTTTTCAAAAATTATGATTTGTATCACTTGTCAAGTATTATATTTTAATCTGTAAGATAGTCAAATTAAGAGAACAATTGTTTTTTTGTTGACATTTTTAATACAATAATTCTAATGAGTATTTACTTGGTATAAGTATTGTTATAGTATTCGCAACGTTCATTAACATCGCAACAAACATTTTTTTCTCCAAAATTCAATTATATACTAAATTGGTTATAATAAAAATTAATTAGATTTGTAAAAAGAGGTTTATTTTACATTTACAGTTTTTAATTGGTAAAAAAAAAAAATTTTCTGTTGTAGTTATCAGCTATTTTGTATTGTTAATATGCATAATTAATATGGTTAGTTGTCTTAATTGTTGGTTTAATGCTTAAAAACTTCAATCTATTTTGGTTTTAAGAACCAATTATTATGAATTTATGAATTTTATAGTATATAATTATGTAATAGATATTTGTTTTTTCAAATTTGATACAAGTGTATTTTCTAGGCTGGAATTTTAATGAATTTAGCATTTTCTTGTGGTTTAATATAATGCTTGTTTAGGTACAAGCTTTTGTTTCATATCTTGTTGACATACTGAATTTTTGTTTTATGGATATTTTAATGAAAATTCAAGTTAAAAAAATTATTTTAAGATTCTATTTGAGTTTTATAATTATATTTTAACAATCAATATTTATCTTGTTCATATTTTAAATTCCATACAACTGAGAAAATTGATATATTTAACATAAAATAGTCAATATGTATAATATATATTTTTATGATCACAAATAAACCAATCTCAGCAAAATAAAATTAGTATTGAATATATTAGCATATTATTATAAATTATTGAAGTGATGTTCTTGTGTACTAGGCATGTTAAATTTTAAAGATTTATATACCTAATATTTTTATTGTAATAAAACATTTTTAGTGCGTTATTTTAGTTAGGACATTTGTGTCTTTCTCGAAGAGAATTTTCTCATTTCTTTAAGTCTTAAATTTCCAACACTTAACTCTTAACGTATTTTCATATTAAAATCTTAATAAATGGCAATTGTGAGTAAATGAGTTTTTAGTATTTTGTACATAAGTATAATTGTTAGATATTTGATAAGTAACACTAACAAATTCTATTTGTAATAAATGCAAATTATGTTAAGATTAAAATTTTTTTTGAAAATACTTTTAATTTATTTTTTGGTTTATAAGTTATGTTGCACTGATTATTATAACGTAATAACTTAGAAATGTAATCTGATGTTGACATGTAGTCACTAGTCCTGTAAATGATTTACTTTGCCAGTGGCATGTACTAGAGTATACATAATATACTGTGTAGTACTTATTGTAAATACAATTTGTACAGAATAACTTGGAAATAAAACAAATTATGCAACTATTATTCAAATTGTCTATTACACTTTAAAGACATTTCACTATTCTTAAGTCAATAAGTATAGTACTCTATGAACTTAAATATTTAAAATTTGAGTGTACATTTTTCTGTTTCAGTAGATATTAAAAATTATTAGTGAAAACAATAAACATTAAAGCTGTTGTTTGCCATAATTAGTCTTTAAAATAATTTAATGTTAATTATTAGTAGTTGTAAAGCAAGAAAACGTTTCGTGTATAGGTTCCTTTCAGAAATCTAGACACTTAAGGCATGCTTTAAATTTTGATAAGCAACATATAGTGTAGAAACTAAAAAGTAGAAAACGTGTTATGATTGGTCGGTTGGTTTAATGGTTTATGACTTAATGTACGATGTCATGGAATACATTGTGCGTTCATCTCTTGACAAGAGCTCAGGATCTTAGTTGATATTATATTTACTCTTATTAGTTGTTAGTAAACTGGTTATTTTTCAGATAAGAATAAGAGAATTTCATCGGTACTATTAATCTTAATTTTCCATTTAAGTCGAGATAAATGTGACGTGCGTCACTATGCCGTACAAGTACCACGCTACCACTCCATAATATTATGTTTAATACTTTGGCATATTTCACATTTTTATTAGGTAAATGATAATTAAATATTATGAATTTATGAACAATAATTAGTTTTATTGTATTGACTCGCCAATTGTACCGGTTTTCGGAAAGACACCAAGAAGTATCTGCAGCTTAGAAATTCTACTATTAATTAGTTATCACTAATAACTATTAAATAATGAGCAGTACACAAGTATTTTTTATTTTGTCTCTAACACTGAATGAGACCAGTCGCCATTTTCGTCGTTATTGGCTATTGCCATTCGCGGGCAACAGTAGGCCGCGAGGGTGACGAGGCATGGACAGATCGTCGGCGGTGGCAGCAGACGGCTTACAGTAGTTGTGTCGGCGGGTGGTGCAAATCGCAACCGTGCGGTGGCGGTGCAACGCGCGCTTTTTCTTCCAGGGCCCGGAAATTGTCTCTTCCACGATTCGTCCACAGCTGGTCGATCGGCCATTTTGAGAATTTTTGGTCGGGGGAAAAAAAAAGGAAAAATTCTTTCCCTATCAATTTTTTCTATTGACCATTTTGTTTATGTATTTCCGTGATTTTAATCCCATTACCGATCGCTGTAAGTCGTTGATTAAACAATAAATTATGACAGTGCCCGTGCGTTTGCGAATATCGCCGTCGTTTCACCACACCAGCCTCGTACGATTCTGAGGTAAGCCCGTGATGATACACTTTAAGGCTTGATTAACCTGGCATTATAGAGACGGGGTTTCGATTAAAATATAGTGTTGACCGTGCAGTGGACGTTCGGCGCAGCACGTTAATAAATCAGCTGAACGTCGTTAGTTAATGACAACTCGTTCGTCGGGAGCCCTGGAAGGTAAAAAAGCGAACGTAATGGGTAACGCCGCGACGGCTAACAAGAAAGGCGACTCGGCTGAGAGCGTCAAAGAGTTCCTCGACCAGGCCAAGGAGGACTTCGAGGAGAAGTGGAAAAAGAACCCCACGAACACGGCGGCCCTTGAAGACTTTGACCGTATCAAGACATTGGGTACGGGCTCGTTTGGCCGTGTCATGATTGTACAACATAAGGCTTCCAAGGAGTATTATGCCATGAAAATACTCGACAAACAGAAAGTGGTCAAGTTGAAACAGGTAGAACACACGTTAAACGAAAAGAGGATTTTACAAGCAATCAGTTTCCCGTTCCTCGTCAGTTTGAAATATCACTTCAAGGACAATTCCAATTTATATATGGTGCTTGAATACGTGCCGGGAGGTGAAATGTTCTCTCACCTGCGAAAGGTTGGCCGTTTCAGCGAGCCACATTCGCGTTTTTACGCGGCTCAAATAGTGCTAGCCTTTGAGTACCTACACTATCTTGACCTAATCTACAGAGATCTCAAGCCAGAAAACTTGCTGATCGATTCGCAGGGCTATTTGAAAGTGACTGACTTTGGTTTTGCGAAACGTGTCAAAGGGCGAACATGGACTCTGTGTGGTACACCTGAGTATTTGGCGCCTGAAATTATATTAAGCAAGGGATATAACAAAGCTGTCGACTGGTGGGCTCTTGGAGTTCTAGTATACGAGATGGCTGCTGGTTATCCACCGTTCTTTGCCGACCAACCTATACAGATATATGAGAAAATTGTCTCGGGTAAAGTGCGTTTTCCATCACATTTTGGTTCTGACCTTAAAGATTTACTGAGGAACTTGCTACAAGTGGATCTTACTAAACGATTTGGCAACCTGAAGAACGGTGTCAACGATATCAAAGGACACAAGTGGTTTGCATCAACAGATTGGATTGCCGTGTTCCAGAAGAAAATTGAAGCACCGTTCATTCCTAGGTGTAAAGGACCAGGAGACACAAGCAATTTTGACGAATACGAGGAAGAAGCATTGAGAATCTCTTCGACGGAAAAATGCGCCAAAGAGTTTGCCGAGTTTTAAGGTACGCAAACTGTCTATTTTATTTAGATACATTTATACATTTTGTTTTTGCAACCTCAGTACACAATTAATATTAAAATAGGAGGACCAAACTGTTAATGAGAAATTCTGCTTGTATCAATATAATTATGATTTAGTAGGTTTTTACTAAGATGGCTTTGTTTAGCCAGTGGCGTTCGCAGGAAATCAATTTTGTTCAAGAGTCAGAAAACTCAGAAATATTGTTATTACATCACTGTGTGAATATCTACACCATGCTGAACTAAAACGACAATGGTACATTTCATACATTTAAATATACTTAGGTATATTTATACAATATCAGAATCTTGCTCTACCTTAGATAAGATGCAATCTTTTTTTATATTGATTGTGTTCTTTTGTTAACTTGTTTACAATATCTGAATTAATATATTTCTTTTGATCCTTTCTTGTTGTTAGATTTTGACAAATTGGGACTTTAGAGACATAATAGATAATTGAAATATAGTTATTTGTAAAAATAAAATAAACATATATATATAATATATATATTATAACAATAATAATAATAATAATAATAATAATAAAAATAATTATTAATAATTAACTAAATTAAAATATTACTAGTTGTTACTTATATCATATTATTATTATATAGTGTATTCTGACCTCTGCGTACACCACTGCCTAAGTTTTCTCAAACCTTTTTATTTACTCAAAATAATCAAATATGGTTTAATCAACTATTAAAATGAATAGAACAATTTTTTTTAGCCAATAATTTAAGTGTATACGTAAAGAGTTTTCCTCATCATAATGTATTATTTTATGTTTAAAATCGGTGCCATTTGTATTGAACCACCATTTGAACAACAGGTATCCGATTTCATTGCTTTTATTATCTGTTTAAACATTTTAAAGAGCTTGTCTAATATTAATTACTGTATAGTAATTATTATTGTTAATAATTTTTTTGTTTTTTTTTTTTTTGGAATTGGATAGTTCCTAGTGAAGTCACATCATAAATCTCCAATGTTTATGTATTTTTTTTTCAAATAATAATGTTAAAAAAAAAAAAATAAAATAAAAAAATATTCTATGTTTTAAATGATTAAATCTATTGTGTAAAATGCTAAAATTTTGAAAACAAATTGCATTTAAATAATATAATATTTACTTTTATGTTTAGTTCAAATGTAAAGTTTCTTAAAAACAAATTTGAGTAATTGTTAATTTTTGTATAGACATTAAAAAATTTTTTTTAAACTTGTTATATGTTATCTACACTTGGACATTTTTGATGTTTTATTTGGAATTCACTAAGAACTATTCATTTTGTATTCTGTTTTGTTTTTCTTTATATATTTGTATGTATTTGTTTATTTATTTTTGTTTTTGTGTCGAGTGCAATGCTATAATGAGTTAAGTGGTTTTTTTTTATGTAGAATTCACACTGAAAATATACTACATAATATACAATAAAAATAAATATAATTATAATTATAGACTTAAACAGTTCAAAGATATTCTAGATTTTAGTATTTTATTAGGTTTCTTTAAAAAAAAACATTTGTCCCATTAATTATACCTATTTAATATATAATGTTACAATTGGCTTGCCAACATTTTGTGACAGAATACTAATACCCATGTATGTATTTTTTGTTTATATATATACTAAGCTCTAACTGATATTTCATTTTTCGTGCGGAGTTCAGGGTATGTTTCCCGGAGTTAGAAGCATCTACATATAACAACTTGTACTTAACTTAAAATTATGTTTTTCTTTAGGTATCAGTCTTGAAATGGTGTCAGCTCTTATGATTTTAAGTTAAATTAAAACTAAAAATAATTTTAATAATAATCGCTTTACTTATCTACTTATTTATTACACACCTACAGTCTTTTTGTGATTTCTCCTAAATTAACTAAATTAATTATGTTTTATTTTGATTATTTGTTTGTCATTTTGTAAGAAGCACAATCTATGAAATCATACTCTTGTTACCAATATTTACCATGTTTAGATTTTAAATGTGTAATAATCTAAAACTTAGTCTAAATGAGCATAAAAGATCCCTAGTCAGTATTTCAAACAACTAAAATAATAATTATTGTTTTATAATCTTTCACTTTATTATTGTTTAACTTTTGTTTTTCAACTGTCTATTTTTAGTTACAATTGATGAGTATTATTTTAAATTATTATTATGTTTTTATTATTATTAATTGTGATGTTTTTGTTTTGTGTTTTAACAAATCATTAGGCTATATGATAAAATTTAAAAATAATATTTCTAATATTTTAGATGGCATTTAATATTAGGTATTGTTTGTGTATGAATTTATGTTGGTTTTATTTATATTTTATTTTGTAGTGTTCTTTTAGATCTATCATAATAATAATTATTATTATAATACTATGCTGTATATATATTATATTTTATTAAAATCATTTAAAAATAATATTTGTTGTTCTTATGTATACAGTTGTGTACCTACATCAATATACATCACGATTTATCCAAAACCTAGATATTTAAAGTTGGGGAAAATTAAAAAATCACAGTTTAAAACAGGAATGCTGTATTTTGACATAAAATAAAATAAGAGTCAAACATTTTAAGTCATTGAGTTTACAATTCAAGTAGTCTAATTAAAAGAAACACGTACAGTAAGCAATTATGCTAGTCTATAACATTTTATAATCTGTTAACATTCTACTGAAGGTGGGATAACATTCACAAAACAATGGATGGATTATGCTTATAATAATCATTGACTTGTAATATGTCTATATATATATATATATATATATATATAATTCATATAATTATATAATATTTAGTATTTATTTTAATGTAATAGTTTGTAAATATAATTTTTAACAAACTAAAAGTTTAAGGTGTAAGAAGCTTAGGAAGCATATCACTGCGACGTCGGCGTCCTGGACCACCAGCAAAATTAGCTGCTGCCATGCCCATTAAATGTTTTGCCGCTTGTGTGCCTGAGTAGCCTCGGCTTAAGCCCAAATCAAGCCCACGCTTAGAACTAGAAAACAATAAAAACAATTTTAAAAATTGAAATATTTCACGTTGTACATAATATGTACAGTGGTTAATTCCTATTAAATGCTTGAGGATCTCAAATTGATTCTCTATATGTATTGAAAGGTCAAAGTATGCAACTTAGCCTTTCGAACAACTTATTAGTAGTGAAATTTACAAACAGGTAAGTTATATAATTATATTGTTATAAACTTTAGTTTATGGATAAAGTTGTTATATTCCCTGAGGAAGTTTAAAAGTGTATCAATGCTTTGCAATGTTGGATAATATCAGTATACCAACCTTTGATATAATATACTATATCTGTTTTTATACTATACTTGAGGCACTTTAAAAATATTCCTTGATTTTTCTAACTTGAATATATGAAAGTATAATATATATTTTAGTATAATAGGTTTGGTTTTAATAAAAAATGTAATTTGTCTGCTATTTATTAAACCATAATAAACATTTTTTCTACACATATATTAATTATTAATTTGTTTTCAAACAAATATACAGTTTACCTGTATGACTACCTATCTATATAATTAACCAGTCATCTAAAATGTTAATAATAAAAAACAATGAATTATCATTACACAATGATTATGTACTAAGCATAATTTTTAAGCTGGGTAGGCTACACACTATGTTAATATATTTTGGATTGTAGTATTGTATACTGAATAATTAGTAATTATATAATATTAGAACAGTTGAAACCAGAAAGGAATAAATAAGAATAAATAACAAGTCTGCCCAATTAATGAGTTTAAAAGTTAAAGTTAAGACTTAAGTTACTTTTAAATAGGTAAGTAATTTAATGAGTTAATTTTTTTTCATAATATGTAGTATGTATCAGTTTATTAATTGTATTAGTATAGTCACATTAAGTTAATTTTTTAACTTATAATTTTTGTAAGTAGAGTTCTATCATTGGATATTTGGATGGCCTTCCTTTTTATTATTTTTTTTATTGATTTCTCTCATATGTATTATTTTTACTATGTATTTTTGTTTTACATATATACTTTTATTAAATTTGTTTATTTTCATTTGACACAGATTATAAATATTCAATATATTTTGAAAAATAATATGTAACTTATTTGATTTTTGAAAAAGTTGAATTACTTTTTTTTTCTTTTTAATTTGTAGCTTTCACAAGTTAATAAAAATATAAGTAACTTTTAGCTTAAACTTAACTTACAATTTCTAAATTAATTTAACTTAATAAGTTAAATATATTAGTTAACTTGCCTACTTTTGAGAAATAGCACAAAATGTTCTGATAATTATAAAATTAAACTTAAAAATTGTTTACTATCTCAATCAATGAACAAAATAGATAATAATATTAATATATATTATTCATTTTATTAATTATTAAATTTGAGTGTTCAACAAAATATAGTTTTTGGATAGGGAACATTAAATTATGTAGAGATGTTGCTATGATATAGATAGATACCTATGTATATTTTATACATAGTCACGTACAGTAAGTTTTATAATTTATTTTCATATTTAAATTAATTTTTTTTTATAATTGTGTACCTATGTGAGTTTCAGATTGGTTGTGAAAGAGGTGGGGTGTTTAAATTAGTATTCATCTCAAAATTGTTTTTTTTTTGTTCATGTGAGTACAAGTTGGTTTGCAATATTATTATATTTTGTAATTACTGCAATGAGAAAGTATAACTGCAATTGTGTACTGTATAGCTGTATAGGTACTATTGATCAGTTTATAGTTTGGTATTATAAAATGCCTGATTGTAATTTGTGAGTTATTTATTAAAAAAAAAACACATATAATATGATACTTGTTTACATGATTAAAATAATGTTAAAGACCAAGAAAGTACCTAAGGTAATGTTTACTTAAAATTCTTATTTTTTTTTTAACTATGTGGGTATCTTAAAGAAAAAACCGTTTATATTCTTTAAAAATATATGGGCATTTATATATACACATGTACCTACCCAGTCATTAATGTCCATATATACAATATATCATCACTAACATATATATTTGAAAAACTATAAATACTACTATAAAAACTAACAAGGTAGAACATATAAAAATTGTTATCGAAAAACTATTAAGTACATACTTAATAATTATTAGGTATTAGATACTAGCTAGTAAGTTAAGTAGGCAACTATTTGTACTTAGAACATCTGGTTTACCTACCTATTTTTAAATACCTATTTTAAATGCTGTTGATAATTAATTTAATATACTTATAATACAGGTAGGTTAAATTAAACCTTAATTTTTTTTTATTGAATTACGGACTAATGATTTTTTATTGATGTCTCTTATTTTTTTTTAATTCAAACATGTAGGATTTCGCCACTTCTGGTAAATAATAAAATGGCTGAAAAATTGTATTTACATGTACTCAATAGATTGTTTATCAATGTATGTGTTTTAAGAATATCACGAAAAATCACAATCAAGCAATGTAACTAAGTAGCCGTCTTGTTTAAGATGTTAAACATTTCAAACCCACTCCAATGACCTACTTAAATCCCGTAATATATATAATCTTATAATTATTTAAATTTTAAAACTAACTTTTAAAAAAAAAAATGATCTCGAGGATGAATTAAGTTTATAATTATCGTTTTACTAGGAACATATTTTTTAATTTGTTTTAAGATTTATAATGATTAATCGATATAACATAATTTATTCATCCTTCCATAATTATTTTCAATTTATGATATAAACAACAGACTACAAAATATTTTTCACGATGTTAATTTATCATTTAGTTTATAATATTATGCTTTACTAGGTTTCATGAATATTAATATTTATTAGAGAACTGAAATGTCAACACGGAGTAATAATATTCCTGTTATGGATATTCTGAAATTGATCTGACAGCTGAATGAATATCTAGTTGAAGGTCAGTAGTAGGAATCTATCTGCGAAATGTAACTATTAATGACTGACCAAATTAAGCAATATTTCCATATAAGATAAAAATCATATTTTTCGACGAATATTTTATAAAAAGAACCAATAACTACCTAATCATACGCCTAGTACCAGTAGTATCTAATTATATTTTTTTATGGTATGGTATTAGTCTAGTATTTAAACATTTAAAAAGCTAAAATTGAGTGAATATAATACTACAAAAGTAGGTACCTACCTAAATAATAAATAGATTAAAAAATAAAAATATGAAATTTGATGGTATAATGAAATTGCAGTTTTTACCTAAATTAAATGGTCGAATGCAGCTTGGGTTCAAAAAAGGATTTCAACAAAAATGCTCAAATAATAAACTTAATATAAACATTTTGAAAGAAACCAAATTCCTTTTCTGCTTAAAATGTAATTATTGGCATACTATTTATTATTTTCTTATCCTTTTAATTTTAAATACGTTATATATTATTATTTAATCAAATTATTATTTTTTTTTAGAAATGACAAGTAAGCGAATTATGTCGTAGTTTTATATAGAATCGCACTATTTAAAAGAGACGTGTTCGAAAAAAAAGTTTTTTTGATATACAGTCTACAAAAAACCGGATATTATACTCTGATATCGTTAAAAGTTTAGATTAATATGGCCTTTATGAATTTGACAGTACTTATATTTTATTTCATGACATATAGATTGTAGACCTATGTAAAAGTAGTTGGTACTAAGAACTACACGCTTTTCCGTCACTGTGTAAACATGTCGATACAAATATATATGTACTTATAGTTTAATCCAGAATAATACACAAGACCTTCAACTATACGATACCAGAACAAAAATAAACAAAACGAAAGATATGTTAACTTAAATCATCAAATAGGTAGGCCAGTTGGTAGGTACCGTTCTGGTGTACATAAGGTGTCGGGTGAGTAACTGTTATAGATGTGTTAAATTTGAATTTAATGATATAAAACCATTGTATACGAGCGAAGACGTATTGTATACGGTCTATTAGTACAATGCTAATTATATTTTATGATATTGCTATCAAAACAATTTATTTTCGAAAACATTGCATACTTGAAAATCTCGTTGTGTGTATAGTATATAAAAATAAATTTTAAAAGTTGCAAGTACCCATGAATAATATTTTTAAATTTCAAAGACATATAATTATAACATGGTTATTTTTCGTTTAAATATCTAATTTTGTCCAAACTTGAACTTGAAATGTCTATAAAAATAACTTTGTTTTAAAATTTCAACTTTTAACTATAAAAATTGTTTATTTTATACATTTTTAAGGACAAAATAATTTTGAACATTTTTGAGATTTTGATTAATTTTGCCAAAAATTGAACTTTAAATGCTTATAAAAAAAATCGTGTCTATGTATTTTTAATATTTTTAAATTGCCATTAGAATAACTAGTGAGGAACATTGTAATTAATTTTCAAGTGTTTTAACCAAGAAAAATTTTTTTATTCAATATTTATAAAAAGAAAATATAAAAAAAAAACCAAACATTTTATACATCGATATATACCTAAAAAAGAATAAAAATATTTTGAATATTTTATGGTGTCTGGAAAATAATTATATAAACATTTGGTGAAAATTTCAAGTATGTTTGGCTATTCGTTTTTGAATTACAACAAAATAAGAAAATAGTTTATAGTAATATTCAATGTCTGATTTCAAACGCTCATAAAAAATTAGTTTGACTTTTTAGTAAACATTTTTTTTTTTTGAAAGGTGGAAAAACTTATCAGGAATCTCGCATTAAATTTTGAAACCTTATGTATAAATAGAACATTTTAGAGTGTAGATTAGAGTTTTCGAATTCAGTAACTTATAATTACTACATTTTTTTTTTTAAAAATAATTGATAGGAATAATTTAAAAAGTTTAAAAACCGCTTAACTTCGCAGCTCTCTTCCAAATTTCGCTTAACCAAATAGGTACCTAATTGTCCCTATATTTCTTAGCTGTAAACTAATTATTTTTATTCTGTGGTACTGAATTTTCAATTTTTTTAGAAAAAAATAAAAATTGAGATATATTTACAGGTTATTAGTAGTTTTATAATTTTTCTTGAAATTCTTAATGAAGTCATGAAAATGCTAAGGAAATTAACAATAACTTACAATATTCTATTTAGCGCTATTATATATTATGAGCGTTTCATCTTGAGATTTTGTTTTTTCAATTAAGGTCAATGTTTTGGAACTAGGTTGGTATATGTGTTTAATTGGATAGAGTTCAATTTAAATTTAACTAAGATCCCAGCGAGGTAAGATACAATTGGAAGTATCAAAAACTCCGATTCGGCGAAGCTTAAACTTTTATTTTTCATCTAATCTGCTAACTAAGTAGTATTAATACAACATTTACTCTTAAGTTTGTGTTAAACCAAAGGACAAATGTAGAGCGAAAACATTTTTCAAAAATATTGTACATAATTAGAATACTTACTAGTTTGATAAATAGATTTAATGCAGTTTTATGATTTGCACCATATTATATTATTATTTATTTAATGTAGGTACTATATAAAAACGTATCTGCTTAAATGCTTAAATTTAAGTTGTGTAGTGGATAAATTATGCATTTATTTTAATGCACTTACAACATAAAAAGGATAACTTGTATGTATTGCCTTAACTTTATTAACATAACTAGTTAGTAGTTTTGAATTAACCTTTTATGTTATTTTAGATATCATAAAATATGATCTAAAATTATTAATTGTACATATGTGCTTATCTTTAGGTACCTACTGGCTACTATAATAAGTATTACCTATGTCCAATACCTACGGTTTTCAACCACATTTCCCTATTCGTCCTAACTATTAGTATTTTATACAATATAAAAATATCAAATGTAGGTAATAGGTATTTTAAAAAGTAAAAACACGATTTTAGGACTATAATTATAGTTGATGATTCAAAAATAAATTTTAAGTAAGTACCAGGTATAATACCTTTTACCATTGATTATAAATACTAGTATTTATAAAATATATTTATTTATTTATAAATACTAGTATTTATAATCAATGTTTTTACTTATTAAAAAAATAATGGTTTTTATCGGTTGCATCGTTGATACCATATTTGTGTGTTTGAAAAGGTAATCTTTTGTAAGCAGGTAAGTTTTCCTTAACTTATTATGTTAAAGTCAAGATTAAGCATAATAATTATGTAATAAATAGTAAGTGTATAAATAAATAATTAAATTACATTTTATTATAAAAATTGGATACGATTCTAATTTTTTAAAACAATTTTTATTTCCGAGAATTTCAATTTATTAAAATAAAATTCAAAAAAAATAGTCAAAGAGTTGTAAGTGCTTAAAGATTTGATTAGCAGAATAGTGTTGCACAGTGGTACCCTGCAAAATGTTGGTCCACTTTTCCACTCATAAACATTTTAAATACTTTTAAGTTATAGGTTACTTATAACTAATTCATTAACCGTTCAAAAATTAATTATTATAGTATATTAAAATTCTGAAAAAAAAAGAATGTATAAAAATTATTATTCATTCAAATAATGATTAAAATATATTAGCATTCTCAAAAAAATGATCTAATATACAATTTACACTAAAAAGGTAGTTTTAATTTAAACAAAAAAGTTTGTATTGCCACATGACGCTCCTCGAATGATATATAAAATTCGACGAGTAATTGAAAATATAACGTTTAATTAAGCATACAAAATTTAAAAACCAGAAATTGGATATAAATGGGGTAACCATGCTTAGCAGTGAATCACAATATAGGTATCCATGTGTTTTCAACAAAGGTGCGGTCAAGATGCAGGTGGAGAAATCACCACGATTTTTTTCGCTGACCAGGATCAGTGACTGGCTTATGTATTACGCTTTTGAACTCTGTATTCTCAATTCTTATAACTATGAAATTATTTCGTCTTATTATAACAGTATAACACTAGAGCAATGGCACTGGAGTTCGTGCAGTCATTATTTTAATATTTTCATATAACGTACAATGAAGTATTCAGTAAAATGTTGCCCGTTGATAATGGCGGTTGGTGCTATTCACTATAAGTCGAATGTTTTCAACTTTTTGTAACATCCACGCATTTCAATGAGCCTGTTATTGTCTGTTCACGTTTTCTCCAATAATACCGATAGATATAACATTAGATTGAAATGCCAAATTTGTTTACTTGAGACCTATGTATTATCTTTATTGTCTAGTAAATGATTGTTAATATTTTTATCTAATCTCAGTATTATTATATTATACTTATTTAGTCGTATTTTGATTGTTGATCGTAGCAGTTTGCAGATCAATGTCTATTATAATTTAACTATAGTCTATAACAAGGGTTAAAATTTGGGCCGCGAGTCTTTAACTAGTGTCCTATAACTGCATTGGGTATCATAATACAATTGTTATTGTTTCATCAAAAGTCAATAAGTATTTATATTAAAGTTTTTATAGGTAAAGTTAGGTTAGGTACTTATTTGCTATATTTAATATCTAATGAGAAATATGACTGCGAATTTCACGGTCATATAATATTAAATAAAAATTGATAACAATTTTATACATAAACTAATCATATTTAAAAAAAAAAAAAAACATAAATATGCATAGAAAAAGATAATATGAATTTGGGATACCCTAGGGAATAGCGCCTATCTATTCGAATAGGCAATAATTGTATTATATCACGTCATGTTTTCGAGTTTTTTCACCGTTATTAACATGTAAATTTATATTTTATAGTCGACCAATAATATAAAAAAAAAAAAAAAATCATAAAGGGTTTTATTTTTGTGTCTATTATATTCTTGGAAATAGTAAGGGAGTTTTTGTGTGTACTGTGCAGGTTGTAGATTATAGCGACGTTCGATTATTTTAATAATAATATTTTATTTATTTTTCAAATATATTCAGCATTTGCATTTTCAGAAATTGAATATCTAGTGGGTAGGTAAATATAATGATAATAATATTATGTTGTCGATAACTGATAAGCTATTACTGTCGAGGAGTCCATTTGTGTTGGAATTTCACCACTAAATGACTAAATGTCGTTTATACAATATGACTTACGTCACTTTAGGCGCATATCCGTGAACCATATTTATATTAATAGAACCATAAAACGTATGAAACACACCCCTTCAGACGCACTGTGTCAACAATGCTCAATCGCCAACATTAATTGGGACACGACGTGACTACTATACCAACAGTAACAACATCGAGTGATTGTTTGTTTAGACGAGCGGAACCAAAATTTGGCGGGTTAAGTTGTAGGTGCCACACCATTTCATAACATCGAAATGCTTAGAAAAATATTCCGCTTAACCCTTGGGCATATAAAATTCAATATTTTTATTGTAATTTAAAAGAGAAAAAAAATACTTGTAATTATTTATGTATAAATCGTGTATCTTATATTTGATTAAGACGAATTCGAAATGATAATAAAGGTTACTTTATAAAATGAAAATTTGAACATCATAATAATCGTAATTATAAAATAAATAGTTCTAACATTATCATCTATTAAAGTAGGTACTCACCAAGCGTGTTTATTCCTACATATTTTCAGTTTCTGGTTTTTAGAAACTTCTGTTTACTTTCCACGGTATTTTTAAATGTAATAATTCTTATGCCATTTAAGGAGTGTCGTGTGGTTACACAAACTTCTTTTTTTCTTCTAAATTCACGAATAAATTATTTTATATTTATAAATCAAAATAAGAATAAGCAGTTCCCGAAATGATCAACTTTATTATGTGCTAAGAATAATAGTCCATGATAATGCCATGGTAGGTTTAAACTTCTTACATGGTATACTAACAACTTAAGCATTTAAAATATGAATCTTATAGTACCTATATACATGAAAATTCCAAAAATCAAAATTTGAATAAATTCATCATTAGAGGAAAAATGAGGGCAAGTCTGCTTGTTGAATCACTTTCAATAACATTAAACTTATTGTGTAATAATATTTTATTTTTTGAAACACTTACGGTACCCCGATTGATTTCGTATCAATTATTATTATAAACCTACTTTTTTTTTATTATTATTTACTGTAATGTAATAGACTACTCCACTATAGTAGTAGGTATTGAAAAATAAGAACGTACCTTATTAATATTTAAAATTATTATTCAAAGATTTAAATATATCGTTATTATTATACTAGAAAATCACAATAATTATATTTTTTTCTCTATACCCGTTACTAATGATTATAAGTGTATCTTGTATCGTCAAAATAGTTACAACTAATCGATAGGTACACCCAATAAATTGATATCGTCACGTTTTTTGGCATATACCCATTAGATGTATATTTTAATATATCCTACACATTAGCATACACTTATCGCGGTGCACTGTAAAACCAAATGTAACTGAATGACTGGTGAAAGTATACGACTCAATGAGCTGTAAGTATTATTTTGTTTTGCATCCGTTAAACTAAACGCATTTGATTCTCATCGTACGGTTTACACATATGGCCATATTATATACGAAAGAATCATTTTATTCATCGTATTTTTTTCTTTATCAGTGCAGGAATTCTATAGTATAGGAAACTGACGGATGTCAAAACAAATAGTGTCACAATTTCCAAGGCCCGTACAAATACGACATAATAATAATATGCATTTTTACATTTCTATACAGGGTGATTCACCAAGCATGGCTAATCATGCTCTTTTATCCTATAATAATTAATTTATTCATATTTAAGAAAAGTACACCTACTTAAGGACTATATTTTCAAATACTAAGATTTTTTATACCATTAAAAGAGTGTACTGTGTCGATACAAGTTTCTTTTTCCAAATGAGAACGGCCTCTTTTTCCTATAAACTGTTTAGCAAATTATTTTTTTGAAAACGTTAATGCATTAAAATCAAAACTCGAACAGGTAGTTTTTGAGTTATTATACATCACGTTCTTAGAATAATAGTTCTTAATAATGTTTAAACGTATAATAAATAATTAATATAATATATTTTTGGTTTAGTACTTACTTATTAGTTATAATACACAAACAATTTTTAATAACTACATATTTTTTATGATTTAATATTAGTTATTATTATTTTTAAATCACCATTATCACTACTATATCTTTCAACTCTATTATCATGTATCTATTATCCTTTTTAAGTGTACAGGTTATTATTTTAGGAAGTGCTCGCTGGAATTTTGATTTTTATCCTACATTGACATTTAAACGCTCTTTAAATTGTATGAAAAAAATCTAAGAACTTTAAAATATAATTTTTAATTGCACGTATTAATAATTTAAAAAAACAAGAATTTGAAATAAAAAAAAATTGGTTTGAGCATACACGATGAATAACCCTGTATTACTCCGTATGACGTCGTCGTCGTGCGTGTGCGTTGTACTATATATATTTTTTTGCGAAACGGCTTTTTGTAGCGATCTATTTTTTTTTATCCGTTTTACTGATGGAATATCGAACATCAATATAATAAATACCAACAACTTTACTGCAGCAGCAGAACACATGATGTGCGCATAGAAAACGCGTTCCGGCGTGAATATAATATAATATTATTGGTTTTTCATCCGATCATAATAATGTGATTGGTATCACCTAGCTGTTTTGATTTTTTCACGCTAGTTTCATTCTGCGATTAAAAATGCATCTATAGACACTCACGTCGTGAAAAAAATATACAAAAGTAGTTTATGGTATGAAATAATTAAAAAAATTCTATGCCTATATGCTTTTTTCTAATTGAACTGAACAGTTAAGCCGGACTATAAAATAACATGCCATTAAATTATTCCTGAATATCGCCAGAAAACTAATTTAAAATATTGTAATATTTAAATTGAGGAAATCTAATGAAATGTGCGTTTGCTGCAAAAAATATTTACACAATAACCATACTTTATTATTTTTTTTTTTTTTTTAATAAACATAACTTTCTTTTATACTGTTACAGTTATCTGGAAACTAATAATCTGATCAAATAATATTATTCGCATATTGCCCCGCGGCCGCAAATAAATTTTCAGTGTCCTCAGTATACAACTATATTATTGCTTTTGTACTCTTATGATCAAAAAATAAATTCGTTTCGGAAAAAACAAACGGATTTCACAACGCTGATGTCTTAAATACATAATATTGGCCTTACTTTTCCAATTCATTAACTCTCATGATATTTTGGCCTATTCGGGCCAATAATTCCAACATAACTTCAGGGTCTCCATCGTTTTCTGATGACAAGTACGCGTTATTTTGCCTGAAATAAATTAAATTGACTGTTATAAAATGTATTATTAATTGTTATAAATAAAATAATTAAAACTGTTACAACAACAAAAATCAAAATAGTATTCACATTTTTTTAAAGATACATTTTAAATTGTTAATGCAACAGTTAAGTTTTGGAAATCCACATGGTATAAAATATATTTTAATATTTTGCAGTACTAAGTCAATGATTTCTATCAGCCCTATTAGTGAAAGGGTTGTAATTATTGCAGGTACTGATTTAACTAGTTAACTATTTTCTTGATATCAGACGAATTTTCTACGTGTTAATGGAAAAATGATCATAGTTATACCTGTTACTAATTAAAAATTAAAATTTTATTAATTAGGTGTTTGGTTTGAGTCAAGAAGATAATTGTTTCTAAAATATGAATTATTATTATGTATGTTATATTATATAGTATAATAATAAATATATTATAGAATTTAATATACATTTTAAAACAATATTTTTTTTTTACGTCATATTTGTTATATTTTTATTATTTACTTATATCGGTGTATGTTATTCAGTTTATTTTATGATAAAGCATAGATATATAGCTATTTTCTTGATATTTATGCCCGTGTATGTTTTGAGACTATAAGAGCACAATTTTTGATTCGTCTTCTGTCAGATTATATGATGTCTGCAGTAAACATTCAAATTGTTAAACATTAAGTTAAGTATTGCCGTTGGCCTCAAAAATGATATATTTTACAGATTGTGTGTTCAATAAATGTAAAAAGAAAATATTAAACAGTAAAAAGTAAGAATTTTAAAATTCTATTTATATTTATGTTTTTAAAGGATTTTTAATAATAAAATACTATTTTTATGTTTAAAAACTTAATGCCTTAAATAGTTTAGAAAAAGATGTAGATCATTTTATATCTGGCGTTGGAGTACTTAAATCAGTTTTGGACAAAAAACTTTATGTGATTAACTTGCAATGAGTAAACGTTTGTAAGATTATAAGGTATATATATAAGTTTAAAATTCGTTAATTTTAATATAAATACAATATTCATTGCACTTGTCTCTTCCTACGATTATATGGGCAAATAAAACATAATTATAATTTAAAATATATTTTATAACTAATAAATAAATATAGCTAAACCAAATTTATTATGCTTAAGGATTAAATTATTTATCATTGGGTATGCTTGTGTGAAGTAAGTGGTAATAACTTTAAAAGGTTGTTTGTCTTTGGTACGGTATATCAGTGACATATTAATACCAAATAGGGGAATACGAGAGGATTTTTAATCAAAATTTTTGATGTTAATAAATTAGACATTGCACTTAGTTACATTGAGTACAATTTAACGTATATTAAAATAACATGTTAATATAATATTTTACTTTACCAATAACCTGGCAGCAATACACGGAGCAAGCTATGAAACGAGATAACTTGGGCACACGTGTAAGTAGCGTGCCAAAGAATCATTGTTATAAAATAAAAATGTCGTAAATTAATCAAAAATAGTTATGACTATATGACGGGACTCAGAACGAATGTAAGATACCACACGTTTCTGCTATTTATTTATATATATTACTGTACATTATAATAATAGAATACAAATTCTCTAATTGTGTGAAAACATCATGGAATTGATTTCACTAACTAGTTTTGTCATAGGTAGTCAAATTACATGACCGTAACTGGAGGGGGGGAAGCTCAAGGAATCTGAAATTTTTTGAAATTAGAACAATTTTGCAGTGAATATTGTTTATTGACTAGGTATTGTATTAAGTATAACTTTACAATTTCGTTTAAGTAATTATGATAAAAATGACGAAATATTTTTAAAGTATTTAAAGAAAAATAAAAATATTTTTAGAGTAATAGTAAATAACTAAAAATAAATCTATATTAAAAAAACCTCCCGAAATTTGTTTTCAAATTGTATATTGTACCTACCCAACATCAATATACGTAGCTTTTTAATCCATTTGTACGCAATATGCAATGAATGTTTATTTATCGAAATTTTTCAATTTTAAATTATATTTGTACTTTATATTGATTAATTTTGATCATTTGTTAGTCTTGGAGTTTTTTTCCAACACGGGTCCGTCCTCGTGCATACGGTGGCGAGTGTCATCAAGATTTGACATAATGGAAATCTAAGTACCTTATAGTTAGTTCAGTAATCGTCAGATCTCCCGATGACACGGTAATAACTCTGCGGATGACACGGATAACCCTGCGGCGGTAAACAATAACGGTGGACAATAATTCACAACCTTTTGATATCACGCCCGTTTATTTCGAATCTCCTCCCGCGCGCCATACCACCCGCGCAGAAATTCATCCCCTATCGGTTGTAACCAGTGTTAAATAATAAGATAAATTTATCTAGATGAATTATCTAAATAAATAATTAGTTATCTTTTATCTTATCTAGATAAATTTAAAAATGTGTATATGATGTGCACATCTTAGATAAATAATCGCTCGTCTTAAATAAATCATCTAGTTAGATAAATGTCAAATATAATATTTTTTTAATACAAATAATTTATGTAAGTAAACAGCTAGTAAACAAAGGACGAGAACCACTAGATAAAAACAAAATAATAGTTGCAAAACACAAAATATGCATGTATCAGAGTAATGGAATTTGTATGAATTTTGTAAAAGTTTACACGGGTAGATCGTAAAGATATTATAGTCATGTCTTATGACTTTATGTACAGGCAAAGATATACAGTCGCGCACACAAAAGTATTGTATAAATTGTAAATCATTATGAAACAGAAAACAAAATTATCTCTTTATTTATCTAGATAAATATTTAATTATATTTTGTCAACGCTGGAATCGTAACGTCCCAGTCCACACGACCCACGCCGCTCGTGTGTTGGCGCTTTTCCAAGCACACGGCATATAACAGGCGTACATCACCGGGAAATAAATTTCCAGCACCGTTTTATGGTTCGGGCCCGGCACGCGTTATTATTATTGGCGATACCTATCGCTATGATATTATAATATATTATATATATATATATATATATATATACCCGAGCGCGCGTTACACCCGTAAACAATCTCTCCGAACGATTATATTCGGCGTACCTCTGTTGATTTATCCGCACAATTACACATGCCTATACAATGTGCGTGAATATATGCGCACGTCGCAGTAACATATTATTATTATGATGCATCGCAGCCCAGACCGTTGTATACCTTGTGGTAGACTTTATTGACTTTAAATAAAACGTACGATGCCCCAGGGATCCGCAACGATGGTTTTTCGAAACATCGATGCACAGTTTTATTAATCGCCACAATAACAAAAACGAGAGTTTTTAAAATTTAAAACTTTACGTTTTTATTCATTCAAAACTTGTGTAGATATCTATAATATTTCGCCTGATACGCCATCCGATGGTAACACTGAATGTTTTAAGTACGTCGAAATACATTTCAAGACGAGTAAATGTACAATAAACATACGTATATTAAAGTTATCATCAGATGAATAGAGATTTGAAAAGTAATATACTACGAGGGCCGTCCAGTAAGTAAGATGTCAACATTTTGGAAAAAAAAACAGAGACGTGACCAAAAGTTTTCATACAATTTGTAGTGATCGTATCAAAGTTATATAGTTGTATAGTTATTTTTCCAGATAATCACCGTTCAAATCGATGCATTTTTTTAGACGTAGCACCAGATTTTGTTAGTAGTGGCTAAGAACGCATAAACCAACTCCTTTCAGCCACTTTTTAAGTGTATCTTTCACCTCTTCAGCCAGAAAAATGTTTTCATCTAAACACTTCTTGAGCTTTATGAAATGGCGACAATCACTGGGTGCATGATCTGAACTGTATGCACGGTGGTTTGCGGTATCTCTATCTGAGGATATGGGGTAACAAACGGTGGTGCCACGTCTATAAAAATTCTATCGAATTCAACGATGAGTGTGCAGAAAAATAACTTTTATACCCGTGGTACAAATTTTGTTAATTTTGGCATTATACGATTGCGAACGATTGTCGGGAGATCAAAGAAATAATAGTTTATACCCAAAATTCAAAGGATTGCAAATAATTTTTCGAGCGTAGTTGTCAATTTTAGTTTTTCATATCGTTGAATAATTGATGACGAAATATAACTTTGATACTATTCCCACAGTTAATTTTTATAAAGAGTTTAAATAAACTTTGGATATGATGAAGTATTTAATATTAACTAAAGGATAAATCTTATTTTTTAAGTCAGTGTTTTTTTATAGCGTTTGTAAAATTATGTGGATCTTAATGTTCTTGATGTTCTTATTGTAATTATCCTATATGTGTAATAGTATGGTTTTATGAATAAATAAATAAAATTCTGAATTTATCAATTTATAATAATGATATATACAATTTAATATCATATTATTTTGTTATCAGTTACAAATAAATGCGGCAACGTTGCAGGTAAAAATATTTGCAATCGTTCGTAGTCATACTCGACCCGTTAATTTCATAAAAATATTGCAGGCACTGTTAAATTTTTGAAAGGATGTATTGTAATGCTAAGGTAACATAGTAGTTACTATCTGGGCGACTCGTAACATCACATATTGTCACAGACCGGGTTCTGTCTGTCTCGTTATTAAAATATTGGAAAATTCGGACTAGACACGGATACAGGTGTTAGTCGCTCTCCTTACCACTATGCAGTATGGTGATAACAAATTTTTCGAATAAACTTATTGTTATTGTTTGAATATTGTTTACTGTTTATAAAAGACAAAAAAGCCATTGGAAAACGATTCTGAGCGTAGGTATAGATTTAATTTATTTTCGTCTATAGTATGTCAAGCTGTTAATCGCACAAAATAATAAAATTATGAATATGATGTGAATACAATCTAGAGTTCAAATAGTTACACACTGTAAAACCTAATAAAGCGTTGAGTGTGACTTATTTAGTTGGCACTATACATTTGTGGATATTACAATGTTTCATTTTTTTTGTTATTGTTTTTCGTTTGAATTATTTTAATTATTTTACATATTAATAGATGTTATATTTAGAAAATGATGGTTACCCTTGTAACAATGGATAAGGTGCAGATAACGATGCTGGAATGGTGCACACAAGTATCACAACCAACAAACCAAACGCTACCGAAGCTCCAACCATCATGTTTCCTGTGAACATACTGTAAATAAATCGATTTTATTATTATTCTATAGTAGATATAATTTTTTAAAAAACAAAATATACTTAACAACAATGGTATATAATATATTTTACACTTAAAAACTAAAATTAGTGTCAAAAGAAAGTAGAAAGTTAAATCTAAATATCCTTTATATAATATTACATTGAAAGGGTAACGAAATTTGACTTATAGTGAATAATATATATAAATCATAACAACTGTTGGGCATAATAATTATTAAGTTCTATATTTTGAGAATGAAAAATGTCAAATTTATCGAAATTTAGTTATGCTTAAATTCGTTTTTTTGATGGATGGCGATAAACTGATTTTTCCGATCGTATATTATAAAATATTATATAATATATGGAAAACAATTTGTATTATAATAATATTACGCACATACAATGATGACAGCGTTATGCAGAAAGCTGCCACAATATTTTTGTGTTTGGATTAAATAAAATATTGAAGTTTACAAAGCTCGTTATAAAAAAAAATGTTATGCACATGAATTGAAGTGTGAATGATTCATCCATTAAACTGAAGCATTTTTTCTTATTTAAAATATTATTATTATTAATTTAAATATATTTTAAATTGAAATAAGAAAATATTATACTATAAGGTCGTTGTTGCAGTTTTCATCACGTTTGCGTAGGTGTATCACATTTGCCTATTCATGACGCCGTCTAACTTTTATCACAAACTATTATTCATAATACCTATAAAATAATATTATTATTCTTTAGTTTCACATACACTTTAGCGGGAGAGGCCGTATTTTTTATGTTTTAACGGCGGTTAAGTCTGATATATTCGTTTGAAACTACTTTACAATACCGTAATTTTTTTTTACACTAGGTATTAGCCTGTTTGATGTTTTTTTTTATACATAAATACATAATATATGTATATAAAAAATCAATTTATACCGTTCTTCAATAAAGCAATCCAAAATGCAGAAAATATGAATTTTATAGCAAACAAGTACTTATACAACTTTTGAGTATATTAAATGCGGGTAGTGTATCTCACATAAATGTATAATAAAATGCAGTATCATAATAACAAGCTGTATAGGCATTTATTAAGTTAAAAATATATATTAAATTTATGTTTGAAAATTAATCAACTAATTAAGGTTAATCTAAATTGAATAAAAAATATGTCAAATATTATATAATGTATAATACATGGCCAATTATTTTAAAGGTATATTCATTTTATTAAAATGTATTTACATTATTTAAAGTCATAACAAAATAAATTTTTGAAAAATAATTACATTTTTATTATTTTTTATCGATATAATTTATTTTAAAGTTTTTATTTTTTTGAATGACAGCATACTGCTTATATTCTTAACTTAATATTTTAATATTTCACAGTAAAATCTGTTTTTGAGATATATAAAATATAAAAATCGTATTTCGAACGAGTAGTTAATAAGGTCTAAAGATTTAAAGTTTTGATGAGCGGAGTATTTTGTGGGGTACTCCATACTCTTGATTCAGCTCATCTAAATATTAAATATTTAAAAGTCAAGAGTCATAACTCATTAACTACTTGTCCAAAATTTGTATTTTTTGTATATTGTAACTTTTGTAATCTGTCATCGGTGTGAATAAGGAGATCTAAAGTGATATTATTTGTAATTTGACATACAATTTTTAAATATTTTGAACAATACCTAATATAATTTTGATTTACTAGTTATTTATAACTATTTTTATAATATACATGCTGGTACAAACAAATAATTATAACATTTATTAAATTAAACGATAATATTATATTATATTATATCTCTACTATCTATTTATATATTGTATTAAAATACTAAAATGTTTATTTAATGGGTTGTTGATTTTTACGTTAATCATGAATTCATTATAATGACGATCACCGTATAATCCATAAAGTGAGAGCTTAGCAATATTTTTTCGATAAAACCTTAAACAGTTAGTATGAAATGGGTTGTAAGATTTCAATTAAAAGTATGAAAATTATTATTTGGCATAATATCAGCACAAGCCGTGTATTGGATTCGTATAATTATGGCCGTATAAATTATAACAATTAAGCATGACGTGTTTGTTTTATAACTTGAGTTTGTTTTCAAAAATAAATTTAAAATTAAATTAATTGTGTGACAAAACTTATTCTTACTATAGAAACAAACGTGGTATGAATATTAGACTAGTTACTAAAATATAATTTTGCTCAAGTAAACAACTATACGGGTATATAAACAAATTGTGCCACATATGAAGCAAATATTATTTCTGTTTTATCCAAAAGTTATTATATATATATATATTGATGTCTGTAAAAATAGTTTTATTATCAGACAATGAATGTCTGTCAGTAATGTTAGACTTTTATCAGTTTTGAAAAACTAGTTTGTTATTATAATTAAACTCAAATAAGAGAAATAATTAATTTTAGATATAATTAGTTAAATAACACTATTTTAATCTAAAAATTACTACTTAAACGTATATAAACCTATGAAATTCAACTCGGAGGGCGCATCCGAGTTGTCAAATACTAACACATCCAATCGATACGTTTTCATATGATCACTAAAATTCCATTTTTTATTTTATGTTTCCGACTATTTGAATGACCTCTCATTCCGCTTGTGCAATATGTAGCAAAAGTCTTTTATAAACGTTATTAAAGTACCGTTTACTAAACTACCGAAATCCTCTAGTCCATCGAACTATCATCTGCCATTATCACAGGTGATCTTCTAAGACGTATAAAACGCAATTGGCGCCGCGACTAATTAGTTAAATATAAATTAATCTTCCTACTGACCGACAACAACAGATGGCTCCTTCAACAAGTCAGCACCAATCATGTCTCCTTATCGCACTTTACTTACAATTAATACAGATCGTGTAATAAATAATAAATGTTAAGAAAAAATAAGTTACTATTGTTAGTTATATTGTACCACATTAATTATATTTTCTTACCATCACAAACAATATTAATTTCATTATTAATAATGAAACTAAAACATTAATTTTTTAAACTATACCTATAGATAGTTGGTTAAAAACAAAAATCATATTTATATTTTTTTAATTATTCGAACGATGTAAAAATATTGTGCTATTTAACTATCGTCTATTAATATATAGATCTAAACTATTGTTATCCGTATTATCAAAATTAAAATTATAGAATCTGACTGTAATATATTAATTGTTGGTTGTAATTACCCAAGAGTGGATAAAAGGCACTCCAGGTACTATTTCATTAAATCTCTTTTAGTTTAATAATATACTTTAGTAGATTTATTAAAAAGTGAAATACTTGAGTCTATAACAGTGGTTAACTACTGTATTTTATGTTATTTTGATAGGTTATCACTTTTAAAACTAAGAGTATTTAATATTTTTGCTATGTATAGATGTGTATTTTTTAGTACCTATAGTCTTATATCTATATCCCTACTCCCTTTAATTTATAGACACTTTTATACCATATACGAATATAGATACGAAACGAATACAATCTTGATCAAAATATGTCATCGAATTATTATTTTGATTAAATTACTGATGCTTGAATAAATGGTTAAATTGAAGCACACTCAGCACCATTTTTTTTTCTCTACTAATAAATTTATTCTGATTGTAAGGGAATTTTAAATATATTTAAGGACCATATTTTTAAATATTTGGACTTATAATACTATTTAATAAGTGTCCTATGGCAGTACAAAATTCTTATTTTTAAACGTTCTAATTTTCGTGGCGTTAAAAACGTGTAGGTAACTATGTGCGTAATAGTAAAAACGAGTGCCATATTATATTACTTGTATTATTATCGAATGATTTAATATTATACATTATAGGTAGGAATACTTAATATATCCATCACATTGGACTGTTGGCAACGCCTGTCGGGTTCGCAGTAGTGATATTTTCAAATAATTATACACGGAGCCCGATTCACATTAGTACTGCAGTTGTCACGCGTTAAATTATTGAAAAGTAAACGCGGGTATCCAACGCATTGCACAAAAGCTTAGTTAATATTGTATAATAATAATAGTATAATACATCGTGTGTTTGCCCATGGCGCAGCTAGGCGTCTGAAAACAAAGGTCCGCTGCTAATAACGTTGTAAATATTAAAGGGCCTGAGGGATCAGTGCGTCGGCCACATTCAAATAATTAATATTCTACGCTACATCTAGCTGGCTCGAAACCAGAGTCTATAGATAATATACCATCACTAATCGTTATATATTATTACCTATGTAACATGTCTTGTTGATAAAATGGCTGTGGCGCTGAAACGTTAAAATGCAGTTGCACAGGCAGATCGATGGGTAGCCAGGTAGATAATACTATTGTAGGGGGATTGAATTTCTTGTATAGTAAAACATTCGCACGTTTTTATAATTAAACGCCAAGCGATAATTATGTACGTCATGGTTGTGTAAGCAAAAGGTCAGCTTGTTTGAGGCGAAGAAAATTGAAATTCCAAAATTTCGGTTTTAAGTGATTTTTTTTTTGTTACGTATTTTCATAAAAAAAGTGTTTACGTCAAAATATCAAATACCAATATGTTGGATGCGTAATTTATGAATTTACGATTTTGTATTTTGTCCTTTTCAACAATTAAAACTAAGTATATGTTACGGGTAAAGTAAAAAGTGGGGCATTGTATCACAATGACCGGGCACGCGGGGCACCTTAGTTGCGACCCGTTTAAAAGGTATACACGAATTGCATCCTACTATATATTGGTTAGGTAGTAGAGTTTTCATTTCGTTTTTCAGAGGTTCTCCGCGGTGTGTTAATTATATGGGAGTCTGGGCTTTTCTATTATGTCTCGATAGTAATATAGATTACGATAATGAATGGATTGTGTTAGCGATTCCTGATAAGCAATAAAAAGCAGGTTCGTTTATCGTTATCGTGAACAATAAAACACGGCCTCTATTCTACCTATACTATCGGCAGAACTTTTTATTATATTATTAGTATTATATTTATGTGTGTATAGCATTTAGTTTTGCAATATTCTGGATTTACCAAGTTGATGTAAAATATTTGATTAGGTACAGTATCTACTGTTAATAATTGTTGAATTTAGTATATCTTTTACTGCAGTTTAGTCTTCGTTCTTACTTAGTTTTTACTTTTTCGTATACCTACGTGAGCAGAGATAACTGTTTAGTTTTTCATGTTTAAAATGGAAGTGCAAAATATTATAAGTGAAAAACAAAAGTATTTGAAAATAATTGACAAGTATAAGTTCCGTTTTCATAAATGTTTGGCTAATAATATTCAACGTTGGAAATGTACCGTATATAATAAACCAGTATATTTAAAAACTAACGAAAATGATTATATTTTACTTAACGTGAGTGACACTGACCACAACCACGATGCAACCACTATCTGAAGCAATTATAAATCGCCAAATTGTAAGTAATTATTTTAAACTAAAAGGTACACAAGAGTTATATGAAAGACCAGGTAAATGAATGCATCGACATTTAAAAAAAAGTATTAATATCAGTGTTAAAAATAAATTAACAATTATAGATATTCGCTTTATAAAAAATAATTTATATTGAGCTTGAAGTGAACAACTACCAAAGTTATTAACGAATATTTTAACTGTCCATTCAGCATTAAATGCTATTGACTCTATTACAAATAAAAATGAATCTTTTTTTTGTTTTTAAATGATACAACTATGGTATAGTAATATTTACATGTAAATCAAATTTAGAATTTTTAAGTAAAATTAAAACAGTGTATGTTGATGGCACGTTGAATATTGTACAAAATTTGTTTGCCAATTATTTACAGTTCATGGCCTTTTAAACAATTATTATATGCTTTTAATATATATTTAGTTAAAAGATTAACAGACAATATGTTACTCCGAAGCATTTAAAGCTATTGATATAGAATGTTCAAAAGTTTGCCAAGATTTTAATATTGATTTAGTTTATGTTGACTTTGAAGTTTCTATTCACAAAGCAATTCAGAAAATTTGGCCAGAAACATTGATAAAAGGATGCTGATTTCATCTAAGATAATCGTGCTGGTGAAGATGCAAGACCTGGGATTAGCTAAAGAATATGAGACGATTGGAGAATTTGGAAATTGTCTATCATATATTTTTGGATTATCGTTTTTGAGTCCAGAGGAAGTTGGTGAAATTTTTTTTCATTTGAACTGTCAGAAATACAACCAATTGATTCTCAAATTGTAGATTTTGCTGAATATTTAGTCAACAATTATATTTTAGAAGAATCAATATTCCCTCCACAGTATAGGCAGAAAAGAGTTCATGTTTACAGCGAACGACAAACACGTGCGAGTCTTTTCATAAATGATGTAATAGTTTTTTTTAAGTTTCCGTTCAAATATTTATAAAGTTTTAGATGTTTTAAAGATAATTCAAACCGATAGTGTAATGTTAATTTGAAGCTCGCTAATTTATATACGTCAATATAGGAAACAACGCCGAAACAACATTTTATTTATAGAAAATCAGATAAAAAAATTAAATGAAATTAAATAACAAAGTTAAATTTTCTAAAAAGCTTATTTAATAAGTATAAATCTATTTTTTGACTGACATTTTGATTAATAATATTATTATTATTTATTTATTATTGTTAGTTGTTTAAGAACCCCTGATTAAAATACATGAATTGCGTCCTGGATTTTTTGGGACGTAATTCGTGTATACCTTTTTTACGGGACACAATTCATGTGCTCCCCGGGCACAGTGCACAATGCCCGATTTTTAAGGGCAATGTAAGAAAAAGTTTACTTGTCCGGACATTGTAGGTAAAATATTAAAAATTAAAAAAGATCTTACTGGTACTTAAATAAATATAAAAATAACCTTAAAAATAAATGCATTGAATAGTAATTACCTAGGAGTATTAATAGTTTTTAAATATACTATCCGTTGAATCATTGTTAGGTACATATTTGTACTATTGAATAACATAAATATTATCTTAAGGTGGTAAAAAAAAAAAAATACAATTTTACACGTAAAAAATTGATGTTATTTATTATTAAATTATAATAATTTTAATAGTTTTATTTTATTAACTAAATAATGAAATAGTATGTTATATAATAATATAAATGCAAGTATATTGTCCATAAATTAGATAAATTTCTCGTATGTTATGGTATCAAACAAATATAATATCGTCAATATGTTAAAGATGTTGGTACTTGTTACGTATGAATGCCATTCAATATTAGTGTACGATGTATTCTATTACCTGTATTTAATTAACCATGACTACATTGTGATAGCAGATTACAATGAATCACTTATCGAATTCGATAAATTATATAAAAAAAAGTATGATAATTGATGACGCCAAAGAATAAAAACGAAGAATTTGCAAATAAAAATTCTTGTGCGGGGTGGGGGGGGGGGTGAACGATTGCTGTGGTTAGGTTAGTTATAGTAAAAATAATACTATTGTGGTTCTCGCCTCAAAAAAAAAAAAAATGGTCTCTGTGTAATAATATGATATACAAATAATAATATATATACATTGCAGTCCCCCTTGTGGGTGAGGGTTAGAATACACCCTCGGTAATTCATGCCTGTCGTAAGAGCCGACTAAAATGGTCCTAGGAGTGGGCAGCAGCGCTTCTAGTATTAAGTGTAGATAAACATTGTTTATCCACACTTGGCCACCAATTTCTAGAAATAGGGGTTGGGCTGCGATGTGGAAGGCAAGGGGAAACCACCACATTAACATCTCTGGTTAGGCAACCACTATTTTGTCTTCTTAAATGTGATAAGAACAAAACGCAAATAATAGGAACGTGGAATGTATGACCAATGTTGAAAACAGGAAAGCTGGAAAATATAAAAATAGAAATGGAAAGACTAAATATAGACATACTAAGACTATGCGAAATACGTTGGCCAGATAGTGGTGATTTTTGGTCTGACGACATAAGAGTTATTCATACAAATAGTATAAAAGGACAAGCCGGTGTTGGAACAGCTCTCAATAAGAAGTGGGGTACGAGAGTTACGAACGTGTTGATCTATAATAGCAGACTATGTATGGTCAAAATGGAATCAACACCAAACAACCTTGCAATTATATAAGTTTATATGCCAACGTTAAAAGCGGATGAGGAAGAAGTGAAAGAAGTGTATGCAGGCATTGAAGAGCTACTAAAACATACTAAACCACACGATAATGCAATCATAATGGGAGATTTTAATGCTATAGTTGGTGAAGGCAGGGATGGTAGAGAAGTCGGAGAATTCGGCTTAGGTAAGAGGAATATAAGAGGTGAAAGAGTAGTGGAGTTCTGCTGAGAAAATGGGATGATTATAACAAACACCAGTTTTCAAAACCCTAAGAGAAGAATATATACATGGAAAATGCTAGGCGATATTGTCCGCTACCAAATTGACTACATACTGGTGAAAAATTGATTTAAGAACCAAGTTAAATTCTGTAAAGCATACCTGAGCGCTGATTATGACAGTGATCACAACCTAGTAATAGCGAAATGCGAACTCAGATATAAAAAGCCACAAAGATCAAAAGTACAAGTGAAATATAGTGTCAAATTACTTAAGAGGACGGAGGTTGTGGAACAATATAGACGATGCATGGATATCGAATTCCAAAAAGGAAATGTAGATGATCCTCTTAATAAAAAGTGGGAGAGCATAAAATCAGCTATCAAAAAAGCAACGGATACCGTGTTGGCAAAAAAAGAAAAGAAAGAACCAAGAAAAGCATGGATTAACAAGGAAATAGTAAAACTTATAGACAAAAGAAGAAAGTATAAAAACAATAACTCGTGTGAAGGACAGCATAAGTATCGCCAACTAAGGAACCAGGTTAATCGAGAAGCCAGAAAAACCAAAGAAGATTGGTTGGAGAAGCAGTGCAGCGAAATTGACGAACTATTCAAATTAAACAAAATAGATTATGCGTATCACAAGATCAAACAATTTGTGGGAAAAAGAAAACGAAACTGCACTTATATCAGAGATAAAAATGGCCAATTATTAGTTTATGATGAGAATATATTAAAACGATGGAAAAAGTATATTAAAGAGCTTTATGGGGGAGAAAAAATAGGAGAAATTACAACAAATGAGGAAGAAACGATGCTACCCATTTTAAGATCAGAATTTGAGCTACCGCTCTATGAATTGAAACAAATTAAGGCTCCTGGAACCGATAACATAACAGCAGAATTATTGCAATTTGCAAGTATGAAGACAAAGGACGCATTATACCAACTAACTCAGGATATATACGAGAAAGGAGATGTGCCAGATGATTACTGTAAAAGCATAATTGTAACTATACCAAAGAAAAGTGGAGCGAATTTCTGTGAACAGTTTAGAATACTGAGCTTACTGACACACGTCTCAAAAATTCTAACAAAAATAGTAAATCGAAGAATAGAAGGAAAGGTGGAGCAGTACTTAAAAAATGACTAATATGGATTGAGAAGACAAAAGGGCACACGAGAAGCAATTTTAGGACTGCGAGTGCTAATTGAAAAATAGATTGAGAGAAATAAAGTTACATATTTGGCCTTCATAGACCTAGAGAAGGCATTCGATAAAGTAAACTGGAACAAGATGCTACTCACATTACGAGAAATAGGTGTTGAACAACAAAACCTAAGAATTATCCACAGTCTGTAGAAGAATCAGACAGCTTGCATTAAAAAAGGTGAAATTACAACTAACGTTCAAATAAATAAAGGAGTTCGACAAAGATGTACGTTATCACCACCACTTTTTAACTGCTATATCGAAAAAGTTATAAATATAGTGAAAGCAAAGCTAACAAGACTAAATATTGGAATAAAAATTGATGGAGAAATCGTTTCAATGATATAATTTGTCGATGATATTGTGGTGATAGCAGAGAGTGAATGTGACTTACAGCGTGCAGTTGAAGAAATAGATGAAATGTTCAGAACATCAGAAATGAAAATAAATAGTACAAAAACAAAGATCTTAGTCTGCGCCAGAAACCCGAAAATAAAAGCTGATGTATACATAGGTATTCAAAAAGTAGAACAAGTAGAGGAAATGGTATACCTAGGGAGTAAAATCACATCTGATGGCAAAAGTGTCAACGAGATAAAACAATGTATAGCTTTAGCAAAAATTGCCTTTAGTAAAAAACATAAGTTGCTCACTTAAAAAAAGATACAACTCAATATCAAGAAGAGACTTATAAAGATTTATGTATGGAGTGTTGCAACATATGGATGTGAAACTTGGGTAATAAATAATACCGAAAGAAAAAAACTAGAAGCCTTCGAGATGTGGTGTTGGAGGAGTATGGAAAGGATAAGCTGGATAGAGCAGAAAACATATGAAGAAGTATTGAGAGCAGTGGGAGAGAAACGCACACTCATAGATGCGATTAGAGGAAGACGCTGGAAAATGGTAGGACATGCCCCGAGACACCCAGAAGAATTACATAATATAATACTAGAGGGTATGATAGAAGGAAAGAAAACTGCAGGACGCTCCCGGAACTCATATAAAGGACAAATTGTCTGTAAAGTCAAAACCTTTAAAGAACTCAAAGAAAAGGCGAATAATCAATTAGAATGGAGAATTGGGGTTGTAAACCAACCTTTGGGTTGAAAAAAGAAACATTGCAGTATATTACTTGCTAAAACAATAGTGTTTAATCGAAGCAATTATTGTTTATGTGATATAACGCTTATGAAATTTGATATTTGAAACAAACATTTAACTAAAGATCGTTTGGTGATAAGTGGATAAGTACTGTTGTACTATTTTATTATTTATTTATTTCCTAATAAGGGAAAATATTTGTCTTGCCAATGTCCAATGAAGCAATCAAAAAAGTTAAGTACATTTGTCAAAAACAAGATATATAAAAATATAATAGTTGTTATAATCTAGTATCGTGTATCCGATATAGTTTTAAATAAGTAAATTAGTCATCAGCGAAAAAATGATTCGTTATGTTGAAAATAGATATAAAACAATAGAATAAAATAAAATGGTCGATTAAAAATGAAAAAACCCAGTTACAACATTTGATCATAAATTACTGTTTTTAATTAGTCTTTTAAATTCTTATCCAAATCACATCGTTATACAATTAATTTAATTATTTTGTTTAAATTTTAATACAAACTCAAGTTATAATTTTAAAATAAAAACAATTTAATCAAAACGCATAGCATTAAAGAAAACTAAATAAATTAAACGACAGCGCTGTTGGTCATGAATTACAGTAGTCGTATACGACTTTTATGTCTGTGATTAGAATTTACTTGGGTTACAACAAATTGTTTACTAGTAAGTTTACTCGACTAGGTAAAAAAAACTGACATTTATATCGAACGGGACCGAGAAACCATGTAAATATTAATCGAGCAATTAAAAACGATTGCAGTAGCTTATATTAAATGTACCTACAATATTATACTAACAAATTAATCGTGTAAATTGTAGCAATAGATCAAATGACTACCACACGATAGAATTAAGAGGATTATTAAGAACTTTGCAGTGTAATGTTTATTGTCGGCTTTTGTTTTAAGCGAAAACCGTGAATTAATTACTTGTGCATTATACATTTAATACATCAGCCGCGAAACCAAATGCTACGAGAACACCCGTACCAAAGGTAGATATTATTCAAAGCTGTTACTGCACATACGCTCCTTTGTTCCCCCGCAGCTAGGTTATAATATATGTCGGAAAACAAAATCGCAGGTATATACAACAACCTTTCATAAACTGTTAAATCTTGAAACCGTTCTTGTTCGTTCATTCAAACCATGGAATTATGTATCTACTATTAAAAAAGTTCGTAATTGTTTGATTATTACCTACATTACGTTTTTTTTTTGGAGGGGGGAGGTTAAGGCTTCAACAACTGTCATTAGCCTGTGGAACTGTGGGGGAGAGTACTGTAGGGTTTTTTAACACGTGTGTTGCAAGGTTTTTACTACCACAAAACTCGGATGGTCACCCATCCGGGAACTAGTAGTAGCGGGCGTTGCTTACTCTCAGTTGCAGAACGCGACTGATAGCAGCCAACGCGCCGCGCTAAGCCACAAATTACGATTTTATACTGTTATATTTGAGTAAAATAAAAGTATATTTTTTTCTGCAATACAATATTGAAAATATCTTACAAAATAATTAGATTAACGTTTAATTTATTAATTATGATCAAGTATGTTTTAGTTTAATCATGCGCATACTAAGGACCTCTGGAACATTTTTAAATAGTTTATTATAATTTATTTTGTAGATACCAGTTTATTTTTTAAATTAAAACAAAATAAAATTATGACAGTGGTTAATAATTTGAAATATTATATTTTCTGTCTTATTATTTAGACATATTAATACACAAGGCGATTGACCTGTAACCTCCTTTTTATTCATTAAAATCGCATTTATTCCAATTATGATTTATGGAATTTTTAAGTACACTTAAATACCATATTTTCAAATACTTGCTATTTTTTTTACTCCATTTTTACTCTCTGTACCTGTTTGTTGTATAATATTTTTCTTTCTAATGTAAATTCCAATTTTTCATTAAAAATTACTAAGCAGATGATTTTTTGAATGTATGTGTACCTTTGTTGCAACGGCTTAGGTGATCCATTTTTTTGAATCTATAATACGCTCATTTCACTTTTAATCCGAGAACAAATAGTTTTTTTCTGTTCAAAGATTAAAATTTAAAAAATATTATTTATTCCACTGCACTTAACTTAAGTCTATGCATCTTGAGTGCTTTTGTATAAGCGTTCTAACTTTATAATCACATAAAACTTAATAATTATGCGTCTTAGCGATTGCGTCAATTTACCAAAGTCAATCATCGGATAATGCGGATTGACTGAATTTAATTTGCTTTAGACTCTCAAACGAGTTTGACATTATTCATGTCAGATGAAATGTTTTTGGCAATTTACTTGCGACGAAATTACTATTTGGAACCTACGTCATGCAAGAGTTTTCTTGAATAATCCCGAGAATAACAATACTCAAAAAAAACTCTTTAAATAATTTAGCTAGGTATTTAGTCTCTCGTACAAAGTGGTTTGTGCTGTAATAATGATTATATTTACAGCGTTAGCAATAAATCCTTTTTGAGTGTATAATTGTATATATATATTTGTACACATTTATTCTTTGTCTGGAGCACAGTATTGAACACGTTGTTTACAATTGTTGTAACTCTGCTTTTATATTTTACACTTCATTGCTAATTAATTTCTCAGATGATAGCAATTATTCCTCATTTTTTGTGAGTTGTTAAACACGATATATCTCTGAATATAACACTTTTATAAATACCAGTAATTTTATTTATCTTATAATATTTAAATTTCCATTAAATAATTTTATTTCCCAAATATCCATAAAAAAAAAAAAAAAATACAATATTTTTAAGAACTAAAAATTTAAGAAATTTTAAATTTTAATTTTAAAAACTCTAAAATTTTAAGAACAATATTATTATGTTTTAGCGTATTATATTACCACGAAACTATTCTGTTATTAAGTATTTTAAAGTTATTTATTAATTGAATTCTGATTTGGTACCTATATTCTTGAAGTCTGTAGTTTTTGGTTTCATCCTGAAAATGAAAATACATTTTTTTTGCTGTTATAGAAAATATAGGCACTTATTATATTTGATAATTTAACTGTAATTTATACTTTTACGAATACAGTTGAAAACAATCATAAAGCCAACAAATTTTATGCGAATTTGTTTATCCGTTTAAATCGTTTAAACTTTAAGTAGGCACCTACTTAAAAAAAAAATAGGCAACATCACCACGTTGAAATTTGACTAAAATATGTTCACCTATGCGTGTGTCGCACACAATAATATGCCTATTAATAAAATATTACGTTACCGTTGATTAAAATAGTATGTATTACTGAAATAGTTCAATACCATATTATTTAATATTTATAGCCAATGATGAAGTACTTACCTACGCAGTTGCAGCAAAGAACATTGATGATATATATATATATGATAACCTTTTCAACACAATGCACTACACAAGTATATGGTCTTCTAAGTACAACCGACGATTCTATATATATATATTAAAACCAACGTTTCTCGATTATTATAATAATATATGGACGTGCTATATCGTTTCGGAATTGTATTTCAAACATTATGCGTACCAGCGAAATTGGTTGCTCTCATATATGAGGTATGTCTATATTATATATTATGCACGCACGCTTGCAAGACTATCATAAACCGCACCACTAAGTTTCAATGGCTGTTGAATTTCGAAACGTACGTTCGCATCTAGTTAATAACGAACACAGAAATTGTATGATGATATTTTTGTTTGTGGTACACGTTATGATGTTACATTGAAATATGTGTGTGTGTAAGAAATAGTTATTGCAGCTCTTTTCCGTATTTATTTGTTATTTTATTTCAATATTTTTTTTTGTTTTCGTTCAAAAATGTTAATATTTTTTATATTTTTACATAGTACCCTATTCATCGATAGTAACGATAGTAAGAATAATGCAAAACTACATTCTTGGAAAATGTTACTATGGAATATTTTATATATAAAAATATATGCTGATATCAAAAAAAAAAAAAAAACTTAAAAAAGGATAATGAAAACATGGAATTTTTTAATTTTGTTTACTCATGACTTAAATTTATGCAATAAAAAACCGTAAAAACTTTTCCAAAAAATGAGTATTATATTAACCTTTAAAAGAATCACCTTATATATTATAATATATTGTTATAATTTATCAGCGTGTAATCAGATATTTAAATGGACATACAAACCAAAATTGATTTTTTTTCAGAAGTGGCAAAATTCAATTTTTTCAAGTTGAATCTACATTTGCACAACATTGATTGAAGTGGAGTTGAGTTACAATTTTAATATTATAAAACGTATAAAACTCTTAAATTTAAAATGAATTTTTTGTTCTGACCAAAAGTTTAATGGACTTCACCGTAAATGTATCAAGTGGAAATTTGATAAATTAAGCTTAAAAAAATAATATTTTTTTTTTTTTTTAAAGCGAACAGACAGTTTGCTGTTTGGCATTATTGTACGTCCAAAATAAGAAAATCTAATTGCAACAGATTAATAATATGCATTATTATTAACAATTAACTAATCACATAGTTTCTAGTATAAAAATAAGTAAATAAAAAACATAATATTAGGATGCATTAGAAAAATAAATAATATTACTCGATAAATTAATTTACATTGCCATCAAATTAGTGAAGTGCCTGTAAAAACAAATAGGTAATAGGTAATTTTTTTTGTAATGATTTATTAAAAAAAATCTTGCTCAAAGCAGCAACTTTTTTACACTGCATATTTAGCCACTCATACCATTAAATTTATTAAAATAGGTATACTTATAAAGCTTCCTTCAAAATTAAAAGATTATTTAATTAATATTTAACGATTTACAAATACATTTTAATTTAGAAGCGTAATATGACTTTACAATTAAATATAAATACATACCTACATAAATACAATATCGAACCCGATCAAGATGAAATAGTGTCACTAGAGACCCACATCCGTCAAGTTATCCAGTATTTATTATAATTTGTCCAAAGCAAATTTACTCATTGTTTTAATTTTACAGATTGTAAATTGTCTTATTTAACTAGAATACTAAAAAAAAAAAATGTATAATATATATATATATATTATGTGGCATTTAAAAGTTTAATTTGATATCTATAATACTGTTCATGTAATATGTATACATTTATAATATCCCATGGTTATTTTCTCAGAATCAACGATGGGCATTTGAGCATTAGTTTGTTTTATAAAAGGGATTATTTATTAATTTTAAGTAAAAAAAAAAAAATAATAATAATCGTTGAGACTTTTTTTGCATTTTGATATTATTCAGAACTTTTTAAATTTCAACAGAACTTAGATTTTTGATTTTTGCTGTAGGCCCGTACAGTTTTAATCGTTCAAACATACAGTTTGTTCGTCATTAAATCAATATTTATTATTCAGTATGTGTTCAATATTAATTAATTATTGATATTAATAAAATAATTATGCATACAGTACCACTGTATTTAATACAGTATATCATATATTTACGTACATAATGATATTGCAACTAGTCAACTTAACACTAATCCTCAGTTTACCGTTTCTGCCATGGTATTTGTGTTTTACTCTTTATAATACCGTATTATATCGATAATAATATTTAAAAAATATATAATTCCTTTTTGTTTTTTTTTTCATTATGATAAACTTCGAATTCTAAGCTACTGGCTGGGTATTTTTTTAAATGATACTGACTTATATATTACATAGAAACATTTACGATACCTGTATTAATGTAATATAATTTCCATATCAGAGAGATATTATTAAAATCATACATGTTGTGAAACACGATGAAAAAAAAACAATATTGTGTAAATGTAATCCCATATTAGAGTCCATATTAGACGGTGGGTCGTTTATGTAATTATCGTAAAAACTTAATTTGCATATAAAAGTATTATTCAGTCATTGCAGAGATAAAGCTTCTTAAAGAGGATGTACTCTTGATTGTTATTTACTAGAAGGTAAATAATTTTTACTTCGTTTTATATTATTTTATCAATGTTGTATGATTTCGTGTTAAGGAACTTAAGATGAATGTTTAATTTAGAGATGTTTTTAATTGTTTTAATTTTTGTTCGGTATTCAAATTGCCTTCTTAATTTCTAAAAAGATGGTGGAAAACTTATTATAAATATTTTAAAACGAACATTTTTAATTAAATAGGTACCTACATAGTTACCACGCCTAGTTAAACATACAGATGAGTCGTTAATAATTTGGGTTCGTGTAATATTAAGCTTACTATCATTTATAATTTGATCTTATTATAAACTTCAGTTAATGAAAATCGAAGGTTGTTAAAATAATAGTACAAGAGTACTTCAGACTATTTAAAGTGGAGTTCCCGTTTATCCGTCCTTTATAGGATGATATAATTTGTTAAATTAAGTACAATGTCTATCAAGTAGAGTCGTCCGATGTGAATTTGTATCCATTTAAACGGAAATTTTATATAACTACTATAAACCGAACAAAATAACGCGATTTCTTGAAAAAAAAAAATAGCTTTTCGAGTCTAACAGTGTTATAATAAACCTAACAGGCGTAAAAAGTTAATAGTTATCGGTCAAGTATATTTTATGCGAAATTGTACGAGCAGTCGTGGTACACTGTGATAGGCGTTCAAGGTGTCTAAGGCGTCCGAAATTTAAATGGGATTTTTGCACCTGCAGCAAACCCGGCGCGAAAGTTTTGCGGAAATAGGTGTACGGCGGACGAAAACATAAGAAAACAAATGTTGCTGGAACAGACCCGAAGTCATCGGGAATCGAGGCTGATGGCTCCCCGCGGATACCTGTACATATTGATATAATAGTTATGGCGAACAGACGGCGGCGGTGTCACATTGGTGGGTTGTCATCGGTATTGTGTTCGTTCTCGGGCACCACAACTCGTATTCCGATTTCAGCGGCCATAATATATTTTGTTTGCGCCGCGTCCGCGGTTCGGTGGTTGTTTTTGGCAGAAATCTAGAACATGCCGATTTTAATCCCACGGGATTGGCCCCGATTGTCATTGACTGATATACCGGAAAAAGACAATGCATACGAGATGTAGACGAAAAGAAAAAAAAAACCGAGCGTAGCACGCGCTGTTATTGCACTATGCTCGCGTAACCACGACCGCGGTATATATATTTTCATCATCTCGCTAAAACCCGCCATTACAATGGGTCATAGTGATTTTTCTTCGATATTGCACGCGACTGTCGCCGCCGATTTCATGGTTTGCCGTGAACTGAATTCGTACGATGCTGCTGTGACCGGAATTATTTCGCACGTCTATTTAATACATTAACCATTTTTATCTCCATTATACTACGCGTGCAAGCCCACATATCAAATGTTAATGAATATATTACCTAACTAACTAACTATTGAGTTAGTTAATTTAAGTCAAAATGTACAACTTGAAGTTATAAGTAGTAAGTATAGAAATACTAAATAATAATATATTTAACTAAAAGCGTAAAGTTAATATGGAGAAAAATATTAACTTCTCAGTTGGAAAGAAACCGATTAATTTTTTTTTAATTACAACTCAGGCCGAACACCAGTGATTGTGCAACTTTTAAATTTCTTAAACAACTAACCATTTTGTTAAAAATTCATCCTAATATTCCTTCTTGTTGCGATTATTAGACAGTTATAAGTGTTTATCTACTAAATTATTAAATCACTTATGTTTTTATTTAAAATAACTGTTTACAGCTCAATTGAACAAAATAATATTAAATGAACTTTTAATTTTACCCGCAGTTATTGATAGACTTGAATTAACGTGTTTTTAACATAACGCGTATATTTTATTTTTTAAATGAACAGTAAAACAGTTAATCTAAAAATTAATTTAGTTAAGTTATTAAGTTAATTAAAAATAAGCTAACTTATTAAAAACAAGTTTTAACAAGTTAAAAAGTTTTATAAAAGTAACTTTTTAACTATTTAATGCCTATTTTTATTATCATCTCAACGAAGATTTTTTTTATTTTCAGTGGCTTACTACCGTTTAATTTTTGGTGGTATGAATATGTTTGTTATGTCGTATAATAAAATATTGTTTTCGAAAAGTACTATGATTATAGGTTTGATTTATACTCTTCTACATGAATTAGTTTAATATTGTTTAAAAATATGTATCAACAAAGATCGCGGTAAAAATAATGTGCAAAGGTAAATATATTCTGAAATCAAATATTATTTATAAACTAATAGTAAACGATATCTAATCGAAAAATATTACGATTGACTATAGAAACACTATTTAATGTGAAGGTTAAGCTACACTATAATAATTTATTAAGTTAAGTTATTACAATCTATTGCATCTATTTGCTATTCAAAAATGATACAAACTAGGTACTAAAACCATAAAATCTCATTATATTTTTGCAAATGTTCTGTAACTATTCATAGACTGGTTATCCTATCTACTCTTTGCTCATCATATATTTTAAAAATTTATTTAACTCTTTAAAGTTTCTATACGGTTTATAAGAATATAATATAATACATTGTGAATTATTTTATCTACATTTTTAAAATTTTTTTCTTTGGTTCAAAACAACTATATTTTATTTTGACTTTTTAACGTTGTGATGCAATGCAAAATAACCATGATAAATTATTCAAAAGTTTCTAAATCTAAGTTGAATTAAATTGGCATGAAATGTTTTGAAATATCTATCAGACCTCTGGCTTTTAAAAATATAAACATTAAACAGGAAACCACGTAGAGTTATTTTTCTCGGAGAACTTTAACTTTTTAGAAAAGTTATTACCCGAAAACTTTTTCAATTCGTTGATGATAATTTATTTGAACATACGTGTTGTAGATGTACAGTGAATAATTTCTATTCAAATATAAGACTATTATTGAAAACAGTATGATGTTTTAATAAAATATCATTAATAGGTACCCTATTAATTTATATAGCCAATACTTACGGTAGTTGGCCATTAGGTAATTGTGTGCTTCACCGGTACACCAATATTACTATGTGAACAAATTGTTGCGTTTATTGAGCGACCTTATATCTATCTCAAATTTTAATATGCACATAAATTTGTAAAATGAATACAATTTAATCAAATACAAGCCAAAGTATTTTTTTTTTAAAATTATGACAACAAAAATAACAAAATATAAGTAAATAATGTATGGAATTTGAATACATATAATACATAGATCGATATGAACTCAAACAGTCAAACATATACATACATCTTCGCTTTTAATCAAAAACAGAATGTCAAGTCTTATTAACGAAAACACAAACTGTATTAAAACAATTCTCAAAACAATGTCGCTGCAAGAGATTATAACAAAGAGTAAAATGTATTAAAAATTATTGATTGCAAAATAATTCTAAAAGTTTTTTCAAAGTATGGTCTCCCACGTGATTAGCCGATTAAATCGATGGGTTTTCAGTAAATTTTCACATTTTCAAAGACTATTGAAGATTACTAAAGCATTTCATAAAAGTAGTAAGTAGAAAGTTAAAGTAAAAAAATGTATCACGTCATCCTAACTAAAAACCAATAAAATATCATTGAAACTTTTATTTTTCAAATAAAAACTCTTATATTTTATAGAAAGTTTTTGAATAACTGCGTTAGTAATGAAAAAAAACTTAATTCTCTTGGTGAGCATGCTTGGTGAATCGTCCTGTATCATGTAACCACATCCAACTTTATATAGGTACGTAATTTTGTTTACAAAATTAAATTTGTTATTTTTTTATTCATATGTATAATAATATGTTAACAATATAGGTGAATACTCGTATGTAATTAACTAATGTAAATGCATGTAACGCTAATGGTCAAGTCCAATTAAAGATTAAATATTACTGTACGACTGTAAAGTTTTTTTTTTTAAAAATGTTCAATATTGAAAAAAATAAGTTTGTTTTTAATGGTCCTATTAAATTATTATATTTTTCTTTGTTGTAGTTTATAATGGTCTTATTAAATTATTATCTTTTTCTTTTTATAATTTATATATATACAATACGACTACAACATATAAACGAATATTCGGAATATATAATAATATGTTAAGGCAAAATAGGAAATCTGGGCATTGTATTACCTTAAATTTGGATAGTGTAAAAATGATCGTTTTAGTACAACAATTTTTCATAAATTGACGGAGAATCGTACGAGAGAGCCTGGGAAAAGTGTACTCTGCCCGTAGTTATGTGGATAAAGTGAATTAAATACATTGCACTGCGCACATTTATATTGAATGGCATTTATACGTTACAAGTACCATCGACTATAACATGTTGTATTTGTTTGATACCACAACATACGAGATACCTATCTAATTTAGGAACAAATATACTTGCATTTATATTATTAAGTGACATTTTAATATATGCCTAATTAATAAAATAAAATTATTAAAATTTAATAATAAATAATATCAATTTTATTCGTGTCAAACTACATTTAGATAATTATATATGTTATTCAATAGTAGGTTCTAACAATGATTCGACAGATAGAATATTTAAAAACTATTAATACCCAGACAACTAATATATGAGGCATCTATTTTCAAGTATTTTTATTATTTATTTAAGCGAGGTGTGTTTAATTTTCAATATTTTATCTATAATGCCAAAATACATTTGAGCACTGTATATTTGTGCCCGGACAATGTAAACTTTTTCTTATTTTACCCTCGAAAATCGGGCATTGTATCGCAATGCCCGACTTCCTACTTTGCTCATAACATATGTTTAAAAGTGTAGGTACATATTCACCATTTTATATGTACTCGTATGTACGTCAAATTAACGTTATGGAATAATTTTTAAAGTATTAAACTTAATTTCGGAATTTAAATTTATGTTTCAATTTATCTGATAAATTTGGTTAATGTATATTTTCAATTAATATGACGTTATAGTTACTTTGTTAACAATTTTAGGAATATAAGATAAGTAAGTTTAGAACGAAAGACTTAAAATGTGTTCGTTTAATTTGGATTAAATTTGCACTCGTGTCGTCTTTCCGCCTTTAACTTCTTCTAAGTACTAACTTGGTAAAGTTAAAGATATATACTTATCAAATTTTAATTAAACACCATCCACGTAGACTACCTAAGTTATTTTCAATATTCAAAATAATTAGTTAGGAAGAGTTTATTAATTTATTATGTGAGATTTTGAACAGTAATAAAACGCATGTGTTTCCCATTGTAACAAAAGAACTTCAACGAACACGAATACGCTTACTATAAGTAATAATAATTATCTGCCGATATGTAATATTAAAATGCGTTATCATTATAATATTTTAGCTTTAAATTTTGGATTCTGAGCTGAATGACGAATATATGATTTTACGATGATGAGTTTTTTTAAAATTTTTTTTGTTTTTGTGTCTATGTAAATGATAGAATAGTCGAATTAATATTTCGATTTTTAACTTTGATATTATTTATGATGGGAAAGTGAGTCTAATGGTATTTTAAAGAGGGAAAATTGAAAATTCTAAGTAGTTTTTATATGCGTCGGGAAAAACAAAAAAAAAAATTAAGGAAAAATGGTAATTTTTACGTAAAACCATTTTTTGACAAATTTAATTTTGTTTTTTTTTGTCTTAACTCATAAGAATAAACAACTTTAGTTTCTTAAAATTTTCACCAAATATTTATACATAATAGTTTAAAAATTTTTGATTTTTTTTTTTTGTTAAAAAATCTTTGCTGTGTCAAACAGCTTAAAAATGTAATAAAAGTTCCTCATAAGTTGTTGTAATTGCAGTCAAAAAATATTAAAGGTACATAAGCACAATTTTTTTTATAAGCATTTATAGTTTGAATTTTGATAAAATTTATCAAAATTACGAAAGTATGCAATTTTTTTTTTAGTTAAACATTTATAAATTGTTAAATTTTTATAACTAAGAATTGAAAATGTAGAAGGTTATTCATATTAAGTAGTTATTACTGTAACCAGAATATCTAAAAAATATAAAAACACAGGTTATTTTATAGACCTTTTTAATTTAAAATTAGGAAGGAATTAGATATTTTAACAAAGAATAACAATTTCAGTTATTTAGTTGTATTTTAAAAATATTATTCGCTGGTACTTGTAACTTTCATAATTATAATATTTTATACGTAAAATTACATTTTAAAATGTGATGTTTTAGGAAGAAATTAATTTAACCTACTGTATAATTAATAGGAAACTAAATGACTTTAATAGCAATATATTATAAAATATACTCAGTAACATATACTGACAGACAAGCTCAGAATTGTTTTCCGTATGCAATGATTCATCATTTAATTTTATTTAACACATCCATTACAGTGATACCTACACTGTCCACTCGGCACCTAATGTACAGTAGAGTGGTACCCATTTATTTATCTTTTTTTATTGTTGAGTTTTTTGGATTAGATATTGATGCGAGCGTGATGTGATGTTGGAAAATATGAAATTCATTTGCCTAAATACATGACAGAAGTCTGTTCCTTATAAAAATTGTTTTTACAGCAATAAAAAAATTGAACATTTAAAAAAATTTATTTCAATCATTGCATACGAAAAATGATTCTAAACACAGACCGTCTGTCAGCCTAAAAGATCGCTTATAAACGATATATGTGGAACTACAGTTGACTTTTTTTTCTAAATTCCAGTATTAACAACTAATTAAAAATCTTGTACTGTTTTGTAAGTTTTTTGTACAAACGACAAATTTTTATCGACATTAATAGAAAAAAAACTAAAACGTGTCGATGACTGTCCAACTTTTTTGGAACTTGGTTAACAAATAATTATTTTAATATTACTACTACTTTCATAAATAATAGGATTTTTTCCCGATTATTTTAAAAAGTGCTGAACATTTTCGATTTTAATATACCAAAAGTACCTACTAGACCCAATTTTTTGTATTAAATCTTCATCAAAGTTGATGATCAGAGCATTTTTTCTGCTACCTATAGTAAAAGCGTCTCCAGAGTACCTCGGAAGACTTTTGAGGCGACTAAGCTCCCAATTTCCACAAATGAGTAGAATGTGACATGAAATCCATTGGTTATACGTAGGCAAAAGCTGGTCTAGAGATTTTCAAACAAAAGGCACGGTAAAATACGAGTTATATCGAGAACAGATTAAGGATCGATGATAAAATTGTATTGTTCGCAATGGCAGTACCACCGTGCCGTCGTCGTTTCATTTTATTTGATGTTTTATTCAAACGGTTACGCGCGAGTTCATCGACAAAATGGTTGTCGGCTTTACTATTAAACTGTATATCTGGCACGGAATCGTTTTCGGCGCGCGCTAACGAAATTGGATTCGAGTTGGGCTCGCGATAAACAAGAAAATATACATTAACTATAACTACAAACTTACTGTACAGTGTAACGGGAAAGTGCTGCAACCGTATTATTGTAACCATGTAATATGAAACGTTGGCGATCGGTTGAAAGTCAAATTTCACAATTTATCGGAAGTTTTGCAGACTACCCCACCTATTGTGTTACGGTCACACTTGTGTTGTATACAGGTCGATTCATTTGTCAGTATTTTTTATTTTGTAAATTTATGCGTGTTAAAAATTTTTTTCACACAAACAATTGGAATCATGTGTTACGATCCCAACGTTGTCGGAAAAAAAAATCTATATTTTATCGTTATAGTTTGCTTTGCGTTTTTAAATAATAATGCATCATATATTTCCAACTTGGTATTTCGGAGCAGAACGTTTTTCAAAGAATTTTGATTTATAATACAAAACGAAATTCAAACCATTAGGTATATAGTTAATTAGTTGAGTATTATGAGCAGAGTGGTATACCATGCTTATTAAACATGTGTTGTATTGATTCATATAATGTAAGAAAAATTAAAAAAAATATATTTAAAAACTATCAGGTTTTCCACTTTAAGCTAGGAATGTACTTAATTCCAAATTTTTTAGTTGAATATTAAGTTTTAAGACACTTATAGATTTGTTAAGGCATTGTTAACTTCTTTGCTAGTCATATCGCTTATTATATACATACTATGAACGATTTGTCTCCAACTGAATATACATTAGTAATAATTTATAGCATAACGTAGGTATATTATATTCACGACGCTTACGCCGTACAAAAAGTTATCTTGCTGTTTTTATAAATCCCACAGTTCTTTTTCTGCAGACTGCAGACATATACAAAGGCGCAACTAAACCTAAATTTTAGAAGGTGCTAAAATGATGTAGGTATATGCCTTTTTCAATAATCCACACTCATTTTGTTTTTATGTTATTTGCAATATGCTTCTCAATATAAATCGCTGCTTTAACGTATACTTGTACTCTACTAATTTTTAATTTGTCGCATACTTGAAAAACTGCGTTCACATGTTGCACAACTTATTGGTATTGCAAATGCGACTTGTTTAAGTTAGGAAAAGCTTCTTATTTTTTTTAATAAAAACGTAAAATAAAAATCTTCCATACAAAAAAGATACCGTTCCTTTACTCATATTATTTTTGGTGTTTTATGACAGGAGCCAGGTGTTGCTAATTAGAGTTTGGGGTTCTCCTATTGCGTCTATATGGACGTATACAAAAATTGGACCATAGAAAATGGTTGTTTTTCCTGTAAAACGCTGTTTAATTCTCTTCCGATTACGTATCGTAATAATTAACAACCGTTAGCAGTTTGCTTTCATTGTTATTAATAACAATAATAATAATATTAATCGAAATTCGTGTCGGTAGATCTGCAATTCCGAACCGACGAAATTCGCGTGACGTCTTCAAAACTGTTTCAAACTCCGAAGAAATATTATATTTCAATAATTGACAGATGAGAATTTTAGTGACAGGCGCTTTTCGTGAATATAAAAGTATAAGTATCCACGTAGTTAGATGCTTAGTTGTGCACACTGATCAAAGTGAAAAAATTAACCAATTAAATAAAATTGACGTTCCGTTTTCACTGGATTAGGCCTGTGGGTTTAACTTTAAAAATCGCGGATGCTATCGAATCCATCATTAATCGCATATGAATGTCGGTGTGCACCGAAATTAAATAATAACGGGTACAAAAATCAAACTGAAAAACTCGTCACGTTTTATATTATTTATTTATAAATATTCCTCGTTGTACGGTACAAAATACAAATTAGTTTGGTTTTTCCGGAAATGTCGCACAAATTTATTTCCACAAAACGTAAAACCAATTAAACCTTTAATAATCTTCGAGATTATATTATGTTTGATCTGATTTATGGACAAATCGTGTGTTCGTCAGAAATTTGTCAACACGAAAACCATGATATAAAACGATAAGTTAAGAATCATACCTATTTGGTGCTAATATTTCGTTTTGCCGTCCCTTCGTAATAAACAATTGACATCTATACGAAGTTCGTATGGATGTCAATTGTTGAAAATAAAAGTTAATAGGGTAAATAAGTTCGACATAGATAAATTAATAATTATCAACCAATCTCTCTAACGAGAAATAGCAATAATTAAAAAAAACTATTAAAAAGTAAAAACAATAAAAATATCTATGTAGTCAAAATACATTTTTTAACGACGAGAAAATAATATGCTCGGACCCGAATGAAGGTTAAAAAACAAGTTATATTATAATAGGAATATGAATATGATGTTGATGATTTTATTACGAAAAAGGAAAATATTATACAAAAGTGCAGTCAGTATCGATAAACCCCCGCCAATGACCCATAGATCTTTAACCCGTCTCAGGATATGTGGTATAATAAAATATGTGACGTATACAATTATGTGATTCTTTTTACACTTCAAGTTACTTTATTTGTGAATATTGTGTTTTTTAGAAAAAATTTAGTCATTACGAGTTACAATACATTTTTGAAAAAAAATGAGTGCACTAGCACTACGTTTGTCTTCACACTTAAAATTATCATAACTAATTATTAATTTTTAATCGGTTTTTATCTATTTCTTATACATAGATATTTTCAAAAAATAATCTTCTGCGGCAGGTATATGAAATTAAAAAAAAATATGTATATTATATTTATTTGAAAACTAAAAAATAACTCAAGCCACGATAACGACAAGGAATAATATAAGATATATTATAATTATTTTCTCCAAAAATATCGATTCACCGAGAAAATATTACTGTTTATAATGATAAAAGAATCAGGTATACGGTACATTTATATATAGTATTTCTATAATGCAATATAAGTGCCATTGAAACAGCGGTAAAGCCCCGGGGGAATAGTTTCGTTGTTCGAAAAACAAATTATTTTCGACCTTACACGTTTTCGAAGAAGAATCATTCACACGTACGTATGAAACGTATACTAAAATGTGTGCATACTCATATACCTACCGGGTGATCAATTTAACGCAAGACACTCATTTTTTCAACGTTTTTAAAAATATTTTTTTTAGATAATTTTAAATCGTTAAATATTAATATTTTTCCAAGACAAAATATTTATTTTTATTGTTATTATTTTCTTTTTTTAAACGTTTAATGACAATACTCATCATTTTTACTTGCATATTCTAAAGCAGAATCTGTTTTGAAATACTTCAATGCATACAAATTGAATATTGGCCAAGTAGTTTGAAAGTTATAAAAGTTAAAATTTAATGTGAATGGAGTAGAATTTTACCATCTCCTAAAATGTTGATCCACTATTTTGCTCATCTAAACTTAAAATATCTATTAGTCATAATTAATATAAACTACTTCTCCGAAATTTAATGTTTGTAAATTAAAATACTTTTACTTTGGAATATGAAAGTAAAAATGTGTGCTGTGATTCAAAAGAGTATAAATAACTTAAAAAAAGTTTGATAGAAAGTCGAATTAATTTTCTATGAGTATTTGAATTTTTTTTTTCAAATTGGACATAGGATATTTATTCGTAAACTACAGATTCCTCATGAAACGAATTCTTATTTTGTTGTAATTCGAAAACAAATAACCGTAGACATTTGAAATTTTTACTGAATGTTAAGATTACCATTTTTTATACACCATACAGTTTAAAAAATATTTTGAGACTGTTTGAGCTAATTGTAGACATAAGAAATTTTCGATTTTTTAAATTTTTTTTATATAAATATCGATAAAATAATTTCCGTTGACTTGAAAATTTAATACAAGGTTCCTCATAACTGATTATAATAGTAGTTCAAAAATATTAAACACAATTTTTTTTTTATTAGTATTTAAAATTCAAATTTTGAATAAAATTCATTAAAATATCGAAAATTTGGAAATTATTTTGTTGTTAAAATAGATATTCAATTGTTGTAGCTAAAAGGATTGAAAAGTTAATCAGAATTTCTCGTAAGTAATGATTAGTGAAACTAAAAAATAAAAAAAAAAATATTAATATGGTTGTTTTTTTATAGACATTTTAAGTTCAAATTTACATGAAATTAGATATTTAAATGAAGAATAATGATGTTAGTTATTTCGTTGTAAGTTAAAAATATTTTTCGTGGGTGCTTGAAACTTTTGAAGTATGTTTTTATATTTTAAACATTCAATGACATTTTCAAATACATTGTTTTCGTCAAATATGAATTCAACTTATTGCATGATTAATTGTAAAATGAATTACTTAAATAGCAATAATATCATACAATATATTTTGTAATATAGACTGACAGACCATTTTCACTCAGAATCATTTTTCGTAGGTATACAATGATTTTATATCACAAAGAGAACATATTATGCAGGATTTTGTGCTGAATTGTACGCCTAACCGTCGCCGGGAGTTGGACACTCGTCTCATTTTACTCACCTCAGCACAACTGTGCAAGATAAGTATCGGCAGATACCTATAATACATTTTCAAGTAATTATATCAATCATCGCGTTCGCTTCACTATAAAATCATTAGAGGGATGAGGTATACCGGTGATAGAAAATATTGCGTTAACACCTTAATAGTCAGTGGAATACTAATAGTTGCCTCCTAAAATATACGAATCGCTTCCTATCCTTATCGTTAATAAAAAGCATAATGATATACACTCATAGTTTAACAGGTAGTTCGTAATTATAAAGATAGATACGATTTGCCACCCAAAAATATTCACACTATATGCCTCCTATATAGAATCAAATAGTAGGTATGTAGTCGAAGTTAAAATATACCATATAAAACGTAAATAGATGAATTTAACAGCACATTATTATGTGCAATTGTGTAATTGTATCATATTTATAAAAAAGATCGGAAGTGGGTATCTCTCTGCTGTACAATGAGGTCACTGTAATGGATGTGTTAAATTTGAATTCAGTGATATAAAACTATTGTATACGAAAAAGGACTCTAAGTGAAAACGGTCTGTCGGCCTATATTACTAAATGTATTTTATGATATATGATATATGATATATATATATATTATTGCTATTTAAGTAATTCATTTTACTATTAATAATGCAGTAGGCTGAATTAATTTTTGATGAAAGCATTGCATTTGAAAATGCCATTGAGTGTTTAAAATATAAAAACATATTTCAAAAGTTTCAAGCGTTCACGGAAAATATTTTTAACTTTCAACGAAATAACCAACATCGTTATTCTTCATTTAAATATCTAATTTGAATTTAAAATGTCAACCAAAAACAATCATGTTAATTTATATTTTTTAATTTTTAGTTAAACCATTAACTACTTGTGAAAAATCTTGTTTTAAATTTTCAATTCTTAGCTATAAAAATTGCACATTTTATACATTTTTAAACACAAAATAATTTGCAAATTTTCGATATTTTGATGTCCAAATTTGAACTTCAAATGAAACCTATTCAAATCTATTTAAATTTTCAAAAATGACCTCCCTAAAGTACCAACTAGATTTACTTTCCTACCAGAAAAGATACTGATGAAGAAAATCGAAGCGTTATTTCGACTACTTATCGTGTATACAGGCAGAAAAAATCACACATCATTGTGAAACTAATAAACCGTAGCGATAAGAATAGTAATAAGTATTATTTTTTCCAAACATTTTGTTTTGCACCTGACGATAAATATTTATGTAAAAGAAATATTTTGAAAAACGTTTTTGTTTTCTGAAATAGTAAGTGTTTTACGTTAAATGAAACATCCGGTGTATTATGTTTGGCATGCGGTCCGCAGAAGGGTCGTTACTGAAAAATCTCCGGAGACCGCCGAACGAGCACTTTCGGTAGTTAAGACATTTTCCGTGCAACTCGCAGGCCATCGTTTAAAATACCGACGGCCTCGTGTACAATATTGTAATATTATAATAATATTATTATTATTATTCATACTCCGCGAAAGCCTCGACCACACGCTCACGGATAGCGTCTGGGGAGAAAAAACCCTTGACACCTGTGGTTGGAGTGCGCGGGGAATGAATAACCCATTTAAAACGCCGCGCGGAATTGATCGAATGGCTGGTTAATTGATTTCGGCAGTATAATTATGTAATATGCTTTAAAATTATTAAATTAAGTCCCACGCTTGTTGTTGCTATACTCGTACCTGTACATAATATTATACATCATAACACGACAAATGCGCGAGGCTAAAGAGTATTTCACGGATTTCGACCATTGCCGCCGGTCGATATTAATGTCTTTTCATCTATCTTACCTTTCAAATTTAGGAAATGTTATTTTGATTATTCAAATATTATATGCGTTATTCGTATTATGAATCGAGTCCGACGCGAAATCTGCACGTGTTTGGACAACTTAATCGAAAACCGCTATGGCTTCCCAATTTGCATAATATATTATAATACTGCGTTCGACGTTCCTATAATATAATGGTAATAAAACTCCTCATTTTGATTATTTAGGTAATAATAACAATAAATGAGCGGAATAGATACCGAAAAAATGGCATTACTTTAACAAACACTATTGTAGTAGTGACATAATTGTAAACGATAGAAATTACTGAGAACCAAAATAAACTATGAAAAAAAATCCAATTCCCATATATATATATACACATATATACGTGTATGTGGAATAGTTATATTTATAGGTATAATCGCGGTTAGAATAAACAGATGTACTTAAAAGTGATATCATATTGAGAAATACATAAACCTAAGCTTGTTATGTTAAATTATTTGATCTATATTATAATATTTAAAACTGATCTAAAAAAGAAACCAAATTATTTTTGTAAATAAAACAAAACTAACAACAAAATTATGTTGTAGCCTCATAGGATAAAATAGGATAAAAATATTATTCTAAAAAAATTAACAAAGTTTAAAAATAACAGGCTTAAAGACAAAAAATGTTTTTTTTGTACTAGCGATATAAAAAAATATGAACACTTCGACAAGATTAATACTCTCTTCTATATTGTGTATACATTTAGTGTCTTAACTTGTTCTATAGTCTTCGTGGTCATTTCCTGTGTGAAATAATTTTTACTGAGTATACGGAACATGTCATTAATATAGCTATATAGGTATCTATCAAACGTGTTACAAGTGTCTCAAATTTTACTTTTCGACAAATAGACAACCGTTAGGTTAAGAATTTTAATTAGGGTTTATTAGATCCAAATTATGATTGTTAAAAATTAATGTTTGAAATAAATTGATTATTTTTGCAAATAAAACTATACAAACTAAACATTTCATAGGATAAGATAGGTTGAGATTATTCAAACAGACAGTGAATATTATGGTAGATTGAATGGAGATTTGGGTCGCATAATATTTTGTAGTACCTAATTGCTTACACCGACGATTAGTCCCCAAAAATTATAAACAAATGTACATAAAAAACCGTAATACTATCACGTAAAATCCGGAATAAGTAAATTGCACACCGCGTGGTTGGTTTCGGTCGTAAATAAAAATGTAATTAAAAAAAAATATATTAAAATATCTGTAAGGATAAAATCCAACAACGATGATACCTGCAGTCTATACGAGTTTAATATATTTATATTGTACAAATATGTACATAATATATATTGTAATTTTCCGCTATATTCTAACGTTAACAACGTGCAGCATCAATTCACACGTTTAGCATACAGATTAAAAAAAAAAAAAATGCCAAATGTTTGAATTTATTTCGAATTTTTGAGTACATAGTTGCCCATTTATCATAACTTGTGATCGGCCCATTTATTACGTCCACGAGTTTTAACATTGCAATTTATAACGTTGAATTTACCATGTTTAAATTAAACGGCACTGTATTATAATACTGCTCCGTAACCATGAACTACATAGTACACTACGTATAACAAATACGAATGAATAATTCATCGGCGAGCGCCCATTTCTATTCATTCGACTTCGAAACATTCGTATTATACTTGACCCCCCGAAGATGGTCGTACGCTTTTGATATTTTTCAACAACAAAATACAATATTCACCGTACGCATTGTAAATTATGTATATTTTTATTGTTTCTAGAGAAATTATTGTCGAAGTGCCACTACATAATTTTTTGTATTTCGGCTGGGTATCAGACCTGTTAGATATAATATAATATTGTGTCGACTCTCTATTATAACTATGATAATTTTTGTTTGTGCTTAGTAAAAAATCCACGTGTGCCCACGATAAATAGCTTTGTAATACAAGTTAACGTGATAATATAGTGATAGAATATTGTAGGAAATTATTTCACTAACTAACCGACTTGACTATATCACTATGCGCGCTGCGTATTATTGTGTTGAATGTACGCATCATCCGTACAACCAAAACTTTTTATTTATCTACCAATACCGTTTTCGGGGTTGTTTCATTACCACGGCTAGATAATTTTAGAGATAATATTTTCTACATTATTCGATTTAAACACTTAAAATATTATTCATTTATGGTCTATCCACCAAATTAATCGATAACACGATTTTACATAAAATGTCCGCGATAAAAATACAAAAAATCACTGGTAGAAATAGTTAAAATGGATGTAAAAATTAATTTATTCTGTATAGAGGATTAAAAAAAAAATTGTACTCCTTTACAATGTGGCTTAATTATTAAGTAATTACTACGATGCTGAGAGCACCATCTACCTACCTACCTACCTATCTACCTGAACAAGCTTTGTTATTGACAATTATTATAATAAGTTAATTTTGTTTATATCCGGCAAAAGGTTGTATTATATTACATTATATAGACGTAAAAACTAATAACACGTTTTACATAATTATAACCCAAGCACAGTCCCTCGGAAAATGGGAAAAAAATGTATATATTATATTTAGTTCGGTAACAATTTACTACTCAATTGACTAAAATAATGATTAATAAAATATATTCATGAAAAATCATTTCTTTGATATTTAAAAATAATGCACACCCGCATATTATGTTAGACTTTTGCAAACATTTTTAATTACAGACTGAAACACTATACGCATTGATATATTTTTATAGTAACGTTTTAAGTTAAAACTAACGACATCTGCGATGTAAATGTGCAAAACGCTTAAATAAAATTCATCACGAGTGGATACTTTTCTTATTCAATCTTTCACTTTATCTCTCTCTCTTTTTTTTTCTGGAAACAAATGCTTAACTAGACGACAGTAGATATTTTATTTTTAAAAGTTCAGATTATTTTTTTTTTACACCAAACGCACTTTTTAATCATGACGCGTTGAATTCAATTTAATTTTGTTTGTAGTTTTAACTAAATGAAAACTGTTTATTTTTATATACGTATATTGGAGGAAATACAAACGCACACTAAAAACTTTACCATTTAAGTCCATTGATTTTCGTTTTCGCAATGACTCGAACGCATCGCATATTATATTATTTTATGTGCACTATTGTTAAATTAATAAATAATTAAAAAAATAAATTAATTAATAAATTCAGATTTATTTCGGTCAACAAAGTTGTGCGCCTTGACCCGTTTTAATCTCATAGTGATATGTTTTCTCCACTAGTAGAAAATATGTACGTTAATTAGAATCGTTCAAACTTACGAGATTAGATTTTGGAAGACAAAAACATCGTGAAGCTGAGGGAGTTGGATAGGAAACGAGTTACTGATTGAACGGTAATATTGATGGGCAGAGTGACACCAGTTCCCTTCAAAATAATGTGCAACGTTTTCACCAATAAATGTTTGGAAACCAATATTATTATAATTTTTAACCATTGTGTTATGTGCCAAGTAATAAGTACCTAGTGTAATAATGTTTTGAAAATTTTAAATCACTGCGAAGTCCGTAAATTAATATACAGCAATAACTATCATTAACGGAAATATAAACAGTTTAATCACACAATTTTCCAAAAACTTGAACATACCTGTGCATTTATTTGACCTATGTATATTTTTATCGTCAGGTGCATATTAAATTATTTATTATGATCGATAATTGATTTTTTGATAGCTATTATTTATTTGTATGATTTATGTCTTAATGAAATTCCACCTATATACCTGCTATAATAATTAATTGTACTGTTAACAAATATTGCAGTACTGTGATATTATAAAGATTTTTTTTAATCTAATTCATGAAATATATTTATGTTAATTATAATAGTATTATATAATGATTAGAACAGTTTTTTTTATTGTTGTGTTCACACATGATAATGTTACGTTTTTTACTATTACATGGTTTCTTAACATAATTTAGCTATAACGTATTTAATATATATACAAATACGTATTAGTGGAAACGGGAATTGAACTTTTTTTGTTTTTGACGGAATCGGGTCTTTCGTAAATTTGGAAACTGTTTTTTCCAGTAAAGGTAAAGGGCTGATGATCGAATTTTATCGGTAAAAATCGTCCGAATCTTTACACAATACCTATACCTTATGATAAAGGTACTCTGCCATCGATGTTATTATATATATTTATTTAGTTCTGAAATATGAGAGTGTAATTATTATTAACCGAGTGACGAGAAAATTTAATAAAATGTTTTTTTTTCCTGCGCAGCTGATGCTCCGAGTTTAGGTTAATTGCAAATATTAATATTCAGTAACAAATTAGTTTATGGTCTGCGAGTAGGCGTACGGTTTACAACTGGTATATTACATTTTTTTTTACTCCTGGATAACAATTCTCTGCTCTTTTTAAATTACAGTGATTTGTCGTGAAAAATAACCACTTCCAACATGGGTTTTTTAAAATTGTATTTTATATAATTGATTTATAAAAACAAAAGACGCTAAAACAATTATTTCGTTATCTACATATTTGATTTTTGACTTTTTGTTTAAAGATATAGCATACATTTAGATTTGTTTTCATCTCTCATGGAAATAATTTAAAACTAAAATCAATTATATATATCACATATAATTTTCAAATTATTCTTTAACAATTTTGTAGTTATACTATTTAATGTATCCACATACACATATACACAGTACACACATATATAGATAATGAAATAATTTATTTTTATCTGATGTATTGTATGTAGGTATATTATTTATTATTAATAAATATACGAAATATTCGTTGCGAGTCTACGTTTAAATATTTATTTTTGAATAAATCAGAGACCCGTTAAGATGTAAATTTATTAGATATATGCTTGTAAACAACTCTAAATCAAATTAATTAATACAATTTGAATTCCGCAAATAATTTATCTCCGTATACACCTAATAGTACCTGCCTAGACTTCCTATAAAATTTAAATATTAACTTAGGTAAATTCTGTGTACCTGTTCAAAATTTCAGAGTTATGTATAATATATTATTTAAAATATTAATGCTCGTTCAAAATCTGATAATTATTATGTAATTTATTGTCGCTTTAAAATTTCAACGGTAGAAGAAAAATAAATAAATAATAAATAACACTCAGCGAATCTTTATATAATTTCCATAGATTATTACTCAAAATCCGAAAACTTTCGGTGCAAAAATGCGATTGTGTCTAACGTTATTTTCCTTAGCTTAATGGTGCCGATGAGGAAACTCAATAGATCATTATAATGTGATTATGAAAACTGTATGTTCGACAGGATATATTATTATGTGTTTTTGCCAACTCATCTCGATTTAAGCGTGTTAATAATTTTGTCGGGATATATGTAACACATTAATAATCGCACACGCCCTCGCAGAGTTCTTAGCGTTCACGCGTCTAATGTTGTCGTGTCTGTGATGGTTATAACGTTTCAGTTAATCAAAAACCGTAAGTTTATTACGAAATTATTATAATTGTATATAAGTATAATAGGTATATTATGTACAGTGTAAAACTTAATCTTACCAAACGTCATTACGATAACCGTCAAGAGTTGACAACGATGTGGCCGAATCACATTAATTTGTTTGACAGAGCTGTTTTAAATAAATTGAGTGTTTAGAATTTAAGGTTGCATTTTAGTATATTCTACGCACTATACAGAATTTTCTTCATATACCTAACGACTTGCAAGTATTTTAAATTGATATTGGCGGTGGTTGTTTTATATTCAAAAAAAATTTTTAAAATCTGTTTTATACTGTAAATGGAATTGTTTTTGGTTCTCGCACGTTTTAATTCAGTTTTATTTTTTACTTTGGAAAATGTTCAATCCCAAAGTTGTATAGTGATTAGTTCAGCAATCAAACACTCGGGTCACGATCGTTCACCGTTGATTGCTGTCCGGTAGTAATTAAACTATAACTGCGAAATACGAGGGAATTCCACCGTGAGTTCCGTGCTCGAGTACCAAATACCTACAATCGCCACAAAATGGTAAATTGAAATTTTAAGTTCATCTCCCGCCCAAAAATACTAAACTCAACCGGAGCGTTAATAATATTTAAGTATTATAATAAATGGTTGCGTTTATATAGCTTTTCGTATAGAAATTGAATCTATAATCTCAAAAGTTAGTCGGTGATTCTGCTTCGGGCATCAAACGTGAACATTTTTTATGTGCTTTTATTTTCAGCACGTTGAGATTAGTTTTATGATAAAAATATAAACATATTTTTTTTTCGTTAATAAAAATATACAATTGTCAATCATCGTATGGGTAATAATGAGTATATATGTATACGCCAGGGGTGGATCAAACCGTCGATCATCGGAAGTTTCTCAACATTTTTTAGGAATTTATTATACTAAACACTTTTAAAATTTACAACACAATATAATGTGTAAAACGTAATATCAGTTTTATGTTTAAAAAGCAAAGTGCACATTTTCTATTCAAACTATCTATTATATTTTATCGACGGCCGATGAATGAATAATAATCGAACCGCCACGTGGAAATGGTTTTCTTGATATACCTGATGTGGTACGTATATAACAACTGGTTACCACACCGATGATTCGGTAGGTGAAAAACGAACAAAACAGTTTCGTTCATTATTTTCCCTCTTGATAAGTAATGCTTGAAAGCACTACGCGTGCACAGGTACCATCTTGAGAGATATTTCTGTTCTTTTGTCCTGAATGAATACAGTGTGCGTTTGGTATCATATTTTTATAATATGAGTTTCCTTTTCTTATTTGACAAAATTCCTGAGAGAAAACAATAGGAATGTCGCCGGGTATACGTTACATGCGGGGGAACCCTTTAAAACTTGGCACAACCTCGTTTCGATTGTTGTTTACACGGTTGACTTTTGTTTAAATGTACTCGTCTCACGTTCTCGTATAGACGAATTAAAAATTTATACTTTGGTATTGAAATACAACCATCAATTATATCGGTTAGATTAGGCGAAGTCTAAGTAGAGTCGGTCAACAATTTTAAATAGAATAAAATTATATTAAATATGTGAAAACTAAAAAAAAATAACAAATCGTGACTTTGCAATTTTACCGAAACCAATATTACGTGTAAGGTGTTTATTACTAGTGTTAGTGACTTCTTAGGTATTTGCGTATTTACATTATATACATTTTTATAATACCTAAAGTTAAAAGATAAATTTTTTTTGTACATTTTTTTATTCATAAAACTGCATAAATCATTTTTTATATAATATAACCGATATCTATTATACGAAATACGATTGTAATGGCTATGTCTAATTTTATTTTATTTGTACCCATGTGGCATGTATACATTAAATGTCGGTTAGACTGGTCCCTTAAAACTGCGAAGGTTGAAAATATAAATTAATAAAAATATATTAAAAATAATTTACAGAAGTTTTAAATGACAAATAAAATTGTAGTATAATATTTGCTAATGTATTACTATTTTTTACTTGGCGGATGTTTAGTGTAATAATAAATACCTAGTTAACAATATATTATTAATTACTCTAACTGTAAAATATTATTCAATTATACTGGGAAGACAAGGGGCGTATATTTGGAATGTACGGTCCGTAGCTGTATTTCGAAAAAATATTTGATTGTTTTTTTAACTTTATTAAGTGGGTTTTTGTTTTGAATCAGTTTCTAAATAAATAACGATGTATAAGACAAACAAAAAATTAGACGATCGAATACAAAAAAAAAATACCCGGAGTGACGTATCGTTTAACGACACAAATATTTCGGGAAATTTCTATAATATAAATCCCATTTCACCTACCCACTCCCGATTTTAGACTATTTTAATACTCTCTAGTTGTCAAACCTAATGCATAATATTACCAAGATTCGAACACACGTCATACCTTCCATTATTTTATTTTATTTAATCTAAAATCATAAACGAAAGCATACTGTACAATCTTATTGCAATACTTTCGATACGGCAAATCATTGACGTTAAAATTGTAAATTCGATCGGGGATAACGAATAACGCATCAAAATGCAACAATTCGTCTAGCCCATTTATCGATTCGGTAAACATAATAATTTATAGCCGAAAAATAACGACCTTTTGATAATTGTGAATTTAGGGAAGCTCATTCTGTGAGTGTACTAAATTCCCGGTTTCTAAACGTATTTTAATACAACGTAATAAACTATAAATCAATATACAATTAAAAAAATATATCATGGTAATATTTATATTTTGGTACCTATTTTTTAATATTGGCTAGTATGAATTTATTTTACGTTATAAAATCCTAATACCAACAAACGAAACTATATGCTGATAATACTCACCGACGGACGGTCACAACGGGGAAAAAAAATAATATATTTTTGGTAAACAATTGGTTATATCAAAAGCTTCATTGTTATTAATTATTATCATTGTAACGACTAACAATAATAACAAGTTGTTCGAACGAATATTTCTCACTCCCGCACACACACACGCACATTGTGACGCATTCAATTAAACGTTAAACTGTAATAATGATTTAGCTTCGCAGTATGTGCACAGCGCCACAGGCCGTGCAGATTTTCCCACTCTACGTACATCACGATCTCACCACAAAGTGTCAATTCAAAAATAATCATTTCGCGCCAAAACTATTACCAAGGCACGTATCCATGATCCCGACAGACCAATAATATAAACAATTTCCTAAGCCGTCGTACTACTCGTGCTACTACGTTATTAGATGGCGGATATACTGTGTATGTGTGCAATGTGCACGATGCACATCACAGGCTGGTTATAGGTAAACTTAGGTTAGGTCGTCTTTATATACCGAAAAATGCATCCACATGGTTTTAATATTGTGTTCGGATTTCGTGTAAACACAAATTAACGAAAAAACAAACTAGGGATAAGCACTTACCTTTTTTTATTTTTTTATATTAAGCACAAAACATTATAATAACAATTATTCGACACTGGTTTGTTATTGGCCATAAATGCATGTTTAAAAACATTAAAATCCAAGCCCTAATAATAATATACCCGTTTGATAAATGCACAATAGTCGATTTTAAATCTAAAATTTATGTCTATTGGTAATAAACAGGGTTAGGAATTTGAAATAATATCAATTATATATAAAAAAAAATTTCTTTTTATTAAATTATTTAATAATTTCAATTGTTAAAAATATGTATAATAGTGTATTTCAATAAATTGTTTTCCAAAGAATGTTAGACGGTCAGCTGCTAAAATGTTTTTATACACACAAAAATACGTTTTAAAATCCACTCTTGTTATCGGTATTTCATAGACAATTTTCTATGTTGTCACTTACCAATTCGACCATACTAATATTATAAATTACGTTACCATAAATACACAAACATTAAATTTATATTCAACACAAAATATCAAAAAAAATATATAATAAAATTAAGTTTATTCCATCTTAGTGAAAATTAGATGAAATACATTTGTACATTATTATGATAACTATATTTTCATATTTATTTTTCTTAAAAATAAAAGCATTCGTTTTAAAACCAAAACCCTAATGATAAATAATAAAGAACTGTTTATATTTAAATACTGCATCTCGGTTCAAACAAACGTTGAACTAAGAACTTTAATAGTTTAATTTAAGAATTTTAAAAGAAGTGTAATATAGAAAAGAAATAATATGTATTGATTACTGTACCCAGTAATATAATTTTACGGATCAAAACACGCGATGCAGTGGATCGCTCGAGTAAAATATTTTTCTAATCAAATTTCAACGCAATGAAATATATTTTGGTCGATCGATTACAGTTTTGTCCATATCTCTTTGAACTCAAACATTGCAAGAATAACACACGAGAGAAATATCACATTTTTATTTGATTGAAAATACCTTCTGTTTTTTTAATTAATAATTTTTGTTTTTGTTGAAACGTATTTTGATGGCTTCTAGGAGAATATATAGAATCACGGAATTCAACGCACCGTTAAACTCTGAATTTTGTACCTTATTTGATCTTTTCTAACTTCAAATATTTGAACGTATTTATTTACAGATTTTATGATATACATTGAATACTGAGCTTACAATGTAAACTGAAAATAATTAATTAAAAAAGAAAATCCTTAGTACTATTAGGTATTTATCTTACCACAACGTATTGTGGTATTAAAATCTATTATTACTGAAATATAATAATCATATTTTATTATTTTTGTCCGTAGATTTTTTTCCCCGACGATATTAATGATTTTTTTTCCATACCCACGCGGGCAATCTAACCTAACTAATAAAATATTTGTCTGGACTTGAAATGTTTTGATAAGATTAACAACATTTAGATTTACGATTCAAACTGTTATAAATTATGATATTATGCATGCGTGAAGGTAGTATAAATTGAACGAAACCTTTGAGTAAATTATTAATTTATGGACCGGAATATATAATATAATTATTATTTATACACGCGCATTGTTACGTCTGTGTAGATTTAATTCGATAACGAAATCTGTTCACCGGGGATTTTGATTACTTTCTAGTAAGTACTAATAATAACATTGACGCACTGCCTCTTAAACAGTATAGTAAAAATTTTTAAAAAATTAAATGCTTATATCATTATCGTTATTTGGTAATTAATTCGTTCGTTTTAATATGTTTTATTTGATTAACATGTTTAATTGAATGAAACTCCTGAAAATATCCAAAACTAATTGACGGCGCTCGCTCGGCACACTTATAATAAGCGTACGTTCAAATACTTTATCACTGTTCAAATGTAATATTAATGAGATAATTTATATTTCAGCACATATTACTTTTATGTAACCTTAATGAACCGAACAAATATTATTATAATTGTAAATCATAAACGAAAAATTAACACCGCGAGTCGCTTGAAATTAGAACTAATCGAACAAAATAATTAAAGATTTGTTTACGTGTTTTCTGTTATGTAACTGAAAAGCCAGGTATAAAAGTGTAACCCTTTGATTTTAGTACAATAATTACCGTAAATGAAAATTACCGGTGGCTAATTATTTTTCAATAAAATAATTTAAACATAATAAATTTAACAATTGATTAAAATATTAGCTCTCTAATTAACGCATACAATTTTTTGTCCATAAAACGGTTCTGTTTTATTAAATTAAAATAGACTATGTACCTACAATAATAGTGCATGGAAATATGTTTTACGTTTACCTAATTAGTAATTAAATTAAAATTTTAAATTTAATGAAGATATAAAAAATTAAAAATGCATATTTTTAAATTTTAAATAAATAATGTCATACATTATTTTTAATTACATTTTTTTTTTATTTTAGATTTTTTCATCAGATTTATTAAGGGAATTTATTTTTACAGTAGTTTTTAGTATGATTTACAATACGAAATAAGACAAAAAATTAAAAAAAATATTATTATGTAATACATTTGAATATTGTACATATAAATTACTGTAAATGGACATCAAAAATATTGGACGGTTGATGGTAAATAATTTATTCTTTAGCAAAAATGGTGAAAAAAATTGATTTGATTTATAACAATAAGTCATGAAACTGTAGGTTTTTAAGCTGACAAAAATAAAAACATGTAAACCAATGTATACGCCCAAGAAAAATTCAAAAAAAACCTTTCTACAGATTAATCTTTCATACGTCAATTCCCATAGTCCGATGTCTGTAATAATAATATAATAATTTCTTATATTATGCATGTACTCAACATTATTAGATTCTGAGCGGAACAACAAATGTATTTTTTTGTCGTTTCTAGCGGATTGCATCGGCTGACATATATTAAAATAATTTATATTAATATAATTATATTATATTATAATAAAGTAATCAATCTAATAAAAAATAATTGTTTATTTATATGTTAAATTTAAATAGATATACAGATACAACCATTTAAAAAGTATTTTAACACAAAATCAAACAATTTTTTTTATTTTACTTAGAATAAGTTTTATTTTTAGTCTTTTTTAATGTGACATAAGGTAAAAAATTAAAATATTCCACTATTATAGTTATGACTTATATAATATTTTTTCTTTTAAAATTAGTTCCAATAGCAGTACTATTATATGATGTACCAGTTTTGACGATTTGTCTTGTTTATGATTAACTATTAAATTAGGTACATTATACGATAATTATATTATGGAGTTTGATCATACCATAAAAATTGGTGCTATTACCGGAACCACAATATTTCTACTTGGATATGATTAAGTATTCAAATGCAAACAAAGTGGTATGGTAAATATTTTGTTTAAAAATTTATTATTTTAATACAAACACTCGAATACTTTACATGGTTCATAATAGTAATGATGATAATAATATTGAAACGTAAAATAGAATTCGGTGGGTCATCTCGTGACGGTCGCGGCGTTTTCGACTAAGTATTCTGTTATATTTTTATCTGTAATTTGGGAAGATTTATTTTTTGGTTGGTCAATAAAACAGCTAGTTTTTATCAAATTGTATTTCATGATCTAAAAATCATGTATGTACAATTTTAATTCAAATATTTATTATTTTTAATGAAGCACTAAAATAATTGAATATTTAAATCTTGTTTATATTTTAAAAAATAACATTAAACATTGTTTCTGATTTTTGAATCGAAAAAAATTACAACTTACTGAAATCCAAGGAATTTTTTTTAAAATTAGGTATACATTTATAATTTTTGTTTTTATTCTAAAAATGAAATTTTTAGTGAATATGGTACGTTGTATCAAATATCAATTTCATAACTATATCATTGAATGTCGGACTTTGGTTTTAAAATAACATAAACATTTATTGTATGCTACGTGATAATTCATAATTTATTCTCGCGAACACAATAATAATATATTTTATTGTTTCGGTATTTTTTAGAGGCGGATCACGAGGCACGATGCCTCGGCATAATAATATTAAATTGTCGTTGGTTTCCGGGTGGCACACGATTTCCTAGCAGGTATAGTGTACAGACTCAAGCGGGTACTTACCGAAGATATGCCGACTGAATGCGAAGTCCGCTGCAGTAGGATGTGTACAGTGGCTGTTGCTCCAACGACCGTGATACTTGTGAAATGCCGATCAACTTGTGGCGCTCGTTTATACTCCGCGCGCTGAAACTCGCAGGGCCTTCGGGGGGGGGGGGGCGGCCGGGCGGACCGTCCGCGGCGATCG
>JACXSJ010000854.1:0-53556 GCA_014851325.1 Pentalonia nigronervosa | reverse complement strand
TCGGCTCGGGCTAAACAATAATTACACGATAATATTATTGTTATTATGTTATATCGCATTATGACGGTAATAATAAAAAAATGTGTGGATCCGAATACGTGGTCCGGATTTAAATGCGCCAAGACAGAAAAAAACGCATTTATACGATCCGAAAATCTCCGAAAAATGTTCGGCTTTCCGATCTTCGCTTTTGTCTGAAAATAGTTTTAACATTTTAGAACAATATTACGATTTAATTTTTTTTTCCCACTTACCTTATTGTATTACCGCGGTTGTCGGCCGCCGTAGGCAGCTAGTACGTGTGTCGTGCGGATTTACGTTTCCATGTATGCAAGACTCCTAAAATATTTTAGTAATCGACGCCTTAAGATTTAAGTATGCCGAAATAGAAGTTTCGATTTTAAATTCTTTGACACTTGAGCCAATTTTTTCATTTGGAAAACATGTATGTTTTAATATTATACGCATTTTAAAGTTTTCCTATAGGTGTTGTAATTGAATTTAAATCATTACCAATCGACGAGAACGGATTTTTTTTTTATTACACCGTTACCATCTCGGCAGGCACAATATAGAGATACTTACCTACTAAATTACGCTTGCAAAGATAAAATTTAAAAACGAAAAAACCTTTGGAAATAATACAATAATTTCATTAAAAAGAACGTGCGAACGTTATCTTAAAAAAATCGCATTATCCTTCACCTCGTCTGACACACACGTATATCATCTCGAGATGTTTTGTGAGGTGTGTTAAGCGATTTTTTGTGAATCGCCTAAAAAACTTTTATTGTTTTTTTTTCATTAAGTCGTATGTTTACACGTATTAAACATTTAATACGCCTACTCGACGGAAAACAAAGTATACCGCGGTATACGCGCACTACACCATATACACATATATATAATGTCGTATATTTACCCGGCGTAAAGTCTTTTAATCCTATCATGGATCATATGTATATATAAGATTATCGAAAACGCGATTTCGCCGCTTTGTAACTGCAGCGTCGAGGATTTCCAAAAACACATTTCCTTAAGTATACAGTTAACCACTAATACTATGTATACTTCGGTTCTATGTAATATAACTTAATAATAATATACATAATAATGGTGGTATATGAGTGTACGGTGTGATAAACAAGTATAATATGTATCTGCGAGAAAAATCAATTTCTTTTACGCTAATAGAAAAAATAAAATGTTTAGTTTTCGTTCCTTCCAAAACTCGTAAATAGCCCTTACCAATTTGTAAAAATTTCATTTTTTAAGCTCATTGTAAGATATAGCAGATTTCATAGCACAAAGTCTGAATTATGAAACGAGGAATTTAAGTATATGTTTTTATTTTAATAAAACTTGACTTGATTATTTATGAATTAAAAAAAAATTTCAATACATACAATAGTGCATTGTTTAAAGTTTTATAAGGTAGAATGTTTTTGGGGATTTTGAATGCATTCATAAGGTTTGTAACTAATTTGCAGTTCATTAAATTTACAGCACTATATTTATCATTCTGCATCGATAGATATTTTAAGACATATAACACATATATCGATACAATAATAATATTATGTGCTCCCTCCATTTAACATTTAATTATTCAAGTAAAAAATTAATTAATATTCCAACAATTTTCATATAATTTTTTACTTTTTTTTTTTTATTGAGATAAGGCTTCAACGTTAATAGTTTTTAGCCTAGAGGTTATTTTTAGTAAGTTTTTTTTAACTATGTGGGAGGGTACGGTCGGTTTAGGACACGTGTATATGTGGTGAGGATTTGTCACTAAAAACCCGGGAGGTCACCCATCCGTGAATTAGTGACACCGACTGATGCTTGACCTCAGAACACGTTTGTGACTGAGGCCAACCACCGCGCTATACCAGGCCACTTATTTACTTTTATGTATTAAAAATAAATGAAAATTTAAAACGAGAACTTAAAATAATTGTTATGTATTTGCTAATTTTTTAAATTTAATTATAATCAATAGTATTACACGTGTTAAATTTAAAATTAATAAATATTATTATTTTGCTTTTATAATTTTAGATGAAAGTAAAACTACCAGATAACAGTGAAAAATTTACATACAACTATATGACAACTATAATACGAACAACAATATAAAATATTGTTGTATGAACATTTATATTAGAAAAATGTATATTGAGGTAAAATATTTGTTCAACCTTCGTTTTAACTCTAAATAATTTGTTATAGTCTATTTAAATACTATAAACTATCAACTAATCATAACGATTCAAAAACCGATGGCCCAGGTCGATTTTGTGCACATAATATATATACGCATATGTCGTAGAAAAAATATAAAAAACACAATCGTTAAGGGAATAGGTGTGATAGTTATTCACTTGGGACGATAAAATACTATTGTGAAAGTTCTTATATTTCCAAGCTACCTCTAAGTTATTACTATTGATTTCGCAATATTTACAATAATCAAAACGCTGTCAAATACATATTTTTTTCATCAGAAGTATGCAGTGTTTGTCGGCTACTCCGCGGTTTGCTTAGTAAATAGGTACAATATATATTGAATGTAAATTATGTAATTTATGTAAATAATAGTTCTTATTTGTTAATGGATAATTTTAGTTTTTGCATATGGGCTACGTCCCACTTTTCTTTTAATCTATATTATTAGAGATTGGAGTCTCTTGTCACCTCCACCAAAAAAAAAAAAAAAAATAATTAAGCTTTATTAACGATGTGAATCCCTAGCAAAAGCTCGACGTCTTCAACTGTTGATACAGAATTTTGAGAAAAAATTGAGTTTCTGGTAAAACGAAACGCGTGATTAATATGTTGGACTACGGTCTGAAAAAAAAAACACTATTTGTATATTATAATTCAAATAATAATACTATGCTCTATATTTTCATATGCCAAACGCGTGAAATTCACGCGGGTAGTTTGATAAGATCGTCGTGATAGAGATGCATAGTATTGAACGCTGCAGCTAAATATTGAAGTGTTTAATAATTTTTATTTACAGATTGAAAATGTCTACTAACAACAAATTTAATATATATATTTTTTTTTAATGAGGAGAATAACGCATATACATTTATGACGGCTTTTGTCACTTGTTTAAAAATAATATAAAATTACACACAATCAAACTATTATCGATATAATAATATTATGCACCGTGCAAACATTTATTATGTTATTTCCTCGTCAGATAAATACGACATAAAAGTTTATCATTAATCTGCAGACTTTATTACATTGAATAAATGTTACAAAATAAGAACACCAAAATTTATTGAGAAAATGTTAAATTAATTACTCAGATATAATACCATAATATTATATATGCTACGGTCAACGACAAAAATGACGATATTTACGTTAAAGCCCGGCTAATGTCGAAAATTTTCGTGTACAATACAAATTTACGTAAATGATCTGTAATTTAAGTAAGTGACGACACGTTATAATTGTTAATGTTGTAAACGTGGGTATTCTTTTATTATTCACGTCAATTCCCAGCTTCTGTTGGACAATGTTGTAAACTATACGTTTATTTGAGAATAACATACAGGTAAACGGAATCAGTTATGCGAATAGATATCCGCACACGTTAATATCTATTATTTATATTAAATATGATTGATATAGGTAAATTAATATTATACTTTAAATTTTAAATTTTATAAAAATAACATATTAGATACAAATCTAAGAAAATGTGAAACATGTTTTATTTCTTTGGAAGCTGACAATGAAAATACAAATAACGTGAATTGCCAACGTCTTGAGCAAATATAAAATGAACGACATAAATCAAGTGAATACTTAAAGAAACAAGCTAAAAAAATGATTATTTCAAATAAGAAATTTAGTCTACCAGAAGTTGGTACCACAGTTAAGGTATCAATACCTAATGTGATCGAGCACGTGAATTACAACGAAACCTATTTGCGGTTATCACCAAAGTTGAAGATCATTTATACAAATTAGGTACCTACTGATAAATTATAATTATATTTTTTAGATATATTTTATTGAACTTATAAATGTTCAACTTTAATTAGGTACAGAGAACGGCATTCATAAACATTTGTGTACTCGATCGCAAATCGATCCTTGCAAACAATTTTTCGTTGACTTGAAATCTGTAAATTATGAAAAGGAAATTACATTGAGAGGAACTGTAGGTTATAGTAGCATCACTGAGTCACAAGATTACAAAGGGTGCAATTGCAAACTAAAGTGCAGAACAAATAAATGCATTTGTCGATCAGCGGGAATATTGTGTAATTCAAAATGCCACAACAGCATGCCTTGCGAAAATAAATAATAAATTAATAATAATAAAAAAAAATAATACAAATAATTACAACTGTAGAATGTAAATTTAAATTAATGTGTATTTTCAGTCACTTACGTAATTGACCATCAGTAAATGGTCAATAACGTTAATATTCGGCCATTGAGGTAAAACTGTTTTATTTTATTTTGTAATTTACAACAATAAACGATTATCTTGGACATTGACGTTATTGTCTGGTAGTTTACGAAAATAATCTAGCAACTTGCCTACTAATGTTAATGACGTAAATATTCAATTTTTGACATAGACCGTAACATATACAAGGCCGTTCTATTAAAACTTAACACTCGTTTTATCGAAAGTGTTTTTGAAAATAATTTTTTTTACACAATTGAATCTCATAACAAAACAACGTCTTTGATGAGAAATTAAATTTTTACTATTTTTATCGTTATTGTTTTTTAATTATTTACATTTTTGCATGGTTTTGAATAAACATTTTTTTAATAGATTATGAAAATCGAATGTCAAACGAATAGTTTATTAGTTAGTTATAGCTTAAAAGTTATAACTTTTTAAAGTTAAGATGTGTGGAGAAGAACATGGCTCCATGGTGTACCCTGTAAAATGTAAATTCACTATTACGCTTATTTAAATTTGAAATACTTTTGATGTTTTAGCATTGATTAATTACCTATACGTTCTAAATACAATTTTTTTAATAATTTAAAAATTCTCTTAAAAATATTCCGCGAACTACGTAAAAACAATAATAACAATAAATGTAGTAAGCAATTTTGTTTTTTTAAGAATGTTGTTATGCAATGCTTTCCAAGAATTTTTATAAGTACTTTTCGACTAAATGAGTGTTAAACAATCACTCTGTACCGGCTGTACCTAAGACTGTACTGATATATATATTGAAATATCTTAAAATTTTATTATTGTTATTAATAATTAACGTGTACTAACTTCATTATTAAATGGTGCCTTTCTCGTTTTTATGCGTTATTTGTACAACTGCAATAATGCATGATAATAATTTAATATTATCATTAAAATTTCGACTTAACTTTATGCCAGTATTAAATCATGTATATCATAGATAGTAATATCAAAGGTTTTATGTATTATTAATTTTAATGAATGTATATGGCCATACATAATAGAGCAAATATTTTTATAAATCAGTGAAATTGTGTTAACTCTATTTTCCCAGTCAGGAAAAAATTAAACATTATAATATGAGTAGGTATAATATAATACATTTTTTGTTCGTAAGGTAAAAAATGTTGTTACATTTAATTGTATTATTAACAAATTTAATAAACATTTTAAATGTACACCGAAAAACCAGGGAACTCGCTCTGCTGTAAAGTAGGTGTCGAGTGACCTCGTCATTGGGTTGGTTATTGTAATGGATGTAATAATTAATGACACTGTAATAGTGGCCTACTAAATGACGAGTTACATAGTACACTCGATACGTACTATACAGTAGAACGATATAAAATAAAATATTAATTTAAGTATTTGTCATTAATACTTTTATGAATATTATCGATTCAAAGAGTATTAGGCATGTATAATATGTAAATATATATTTCTATTTGAAAATTTTAACTTTTATAAAAATATAAAAACAGTAATCATTTGAAGTAGGTTTAAAAACAAATTATACTTTTTAGATAAATTATAGTGTTAATTCCAATTTCCAGTAAAAAAAACATATTTTTCAAGTTCAACATTTTATTATTTTTTAACCACAAAATAATTTCCACATTTATCATAATTTTTACAAATGTTGTTAACATTTTAATATCAAACGCTTAATATCAACAACTTATCAACATAAATCTGAAAAATTTTGAACATTTCAAGTCTCTAAAAATAGCTCATTAAAAGGTAAATACTTTAAAATCAATGGTTATAATATCTATCCATGTAATTATATATTATTTAAATTTTTAGATAAAAGATACATTACAATGGGCCCAGTCTCCTAAAAGTCATTGAGTAATATTGTTATAGTAATATCAAGTTTGTCCAGCAATTAGAATCATTTTTGACTGGAAGCTGTTCTAATATCTTTAGTACCTAAGTAATAGTTAAGACAAAAATCAATTTTACTGAGACAAAATACAAGCCCTGCATGTCATAATAGAGTTGATTTATAACATAACAAATTATCACATCTCCCGAGACTTTTAGACACCTAGTTAGTATTATCCAATGATTGCAGCTATCATTTACTTAGTGGAGATTACGATTTGTGATTTGATATCTATATTTGTATCATACCTTTGATGATAAGTTAACGATGTTACGTCATTAACCCGTATTATATAAACATATAAAATTCCAAACAATACTGTTACCGCGAAATTATTATTGAAAACATTAAATTTTTAGTCAATATCCTTACATAACAATCGAGATTTCCAATATTTTGAACTTTAAAGATAAATAAAAATATCTTGAGACTTAAAAAAGTATGTATTTTGATACTACATGATATTGAATTTTATTCGAAATTATACGAATTGCCAGTATATAACACTGGTAAATAATAATAGAGATTATAGGAACCAATATTGTTTGTAAATGTGTAATTTAATTTATTGGGGGTAGGTACCTAATCCAACCATATAATAACACGTGGACGGTAATGAACACTAATTTATACTTAATGGCATGCAAAGGTTATTTTAAGCCTCTGAAGAACATAGATATATTACTATAAATTAAAATTGTTTAAATCAGGTGTCCGTCCGAATTTTGAAGCAGTGGATATTATTGGATTTTTAATGTTACTCGTGGTCCAAGTTAAACTAGTTTTATAACCTGTATAATTATTTATTTTTTTAAAGACTTACAATATAATATGTAATAGGTATTGTATGAAATTAATATTCATCTGATTAAATTACTATTAAAGACGAGATTAAAGATGTAAAGTACTTAATAAAACATTATGGATACATCAACAATGATTATCATGGAAATTACAGCAAATATTGTTTGCATCACGATGTTTTCTGTTTTCGAGTTTCATGATAATATTTTAATTTTTAATTTTTTTCAATGATTTTTGGGGGCCACTTAAATTTATTAAGTGCTAATACAAATTTAAAACTCATTATGTTATGATGACACGCATTACGCATTATAAAAACAATTGTTGAATAATTTCATTCATCATTTTTATATACCATAGAAATTGAAAATCTTTATAATACTATGTAGAAAGTACAACTACTCCAGTCTTCATGTTTGAGTGAAACGTGATAAATTTTAAATGTTCAATAACTGTATACTTTCTGAAGTATTTTCGTTGTACTTGTAGTGCTATTTGTATTGTTTTTTTTTTCATGTGGATGGACATATTTCTACCACATTATGTTTTTACTTTTTAAATATTTATAATCTACTTCAAAACTTAAATTATTTATAGATCGCGTTGCCAACAATGGTTTTTTCTTTGACAAAATAATTTAATTCTTGTATATATTATAATATTATATACGTAGGTGACTGTGTCGTATCTGATGGTGTATCATTATATGTATCAACATGGGATTTAAATTTTTCAAGAGGATTTATTATTAAACCTCTCTAGAGAAATACATTTCGTTGTAGTATTAAATAAAATATAAGGCAACATATGTCATCATCAAAATAACGAAAACGAGATTAAAATGTTTATTATTTTATGAAGATTATATTAATATCGACGCCAAAGTTGTAATTGTTTAGAAAAAAAAGATAAATTAATTCTCACAGTTCATATTTGTACACACCTACGTATTACAAATCATGACTTAAGAGTTGTATCTTTTATGGAAATTGTGTCTAAAGAATAAAACATTCCAGTTCAAACTACACCAGATGTAATTTTGTGTTATTTGGTTGGACGTTGAATTATATCAACTTTGTTGGTTGGCTCACATTAAAATCGAACTATTTGGGCACATTTAACTTTTAAAATCTAGTTAAGCCGAACCGGTTAATTATTCGTTGTTATTTAATTGAAACGGAACACGACATACCGTACAGTGCGTACAGTTTGGATCAAAATTAAAATAAATCAATAAAAAAAAAAAAAAATTAAAGTATAATATTTAATGATCGTCAAATAATTTGTGACAATGGTTCTATAAATTTCGCGATAATACCGAGTATTGTTGGCGGTTTGTTATTCACACAATATAATATTATTGTTATTATTATTATTATGAACATATTTTACGGTAATTATTTCGAAAACAACATTACCATTTGTGATCAACTCTCCTAATTAATAGACATATTATTTGTGTGCTGTGTATTATTATCGGGCTGGAAACGCGTTTGGAGCACTTTTACTGCTTTCCAGCGGCTTAACGCGAACACAGATACCGCGGTATCGTAAGGCCATTAGTAGGATCCACTCTTCTGCTTGCGGATATGCGAGTCATATATATAGGTACCTGCCCATAATAACGCAGATTTAAATAAGTTGGACGAGTTAGCGCCGGTCTGTTATATACATTTATTAAGCATAATAATATAATATTATGGTCACGTGCCTACAAATAATAATTACATATTTATATTGTAATTTATAGCGCGTAATGTACGTACTATGTTGTTTACGTACAATAATATAATATTATGTGCCTATAAAACTGTTCGCCTCGGTGCCGAACGATAATCGGCTTCGCGTACCTACCTATATGAAATCAGATCGAATATAATATAAATTTATTACCGTGTACAATGCGCATCACAATCCCACATATACATTTACAGGGCGATTCACCATGCATATTTGAGACCGTATTTTATCCTTTTGACGTTCGTTTATTCAAATTATTGTTTTTGGAATTCTTAAGTACACCTACTTAAAGACCATAATATTTTCAAGTACTTAGATTATTTTAAAATTGTCGTACACGATTGATCTATGTGTAACTTTGACTGTTATTATTTTCAAAAGTTAATAATAAGATCTTGACAAAATATTACATCTATCTTATGTTTCATGCAAAGTGATAGACTCATATCTTCTAAATCTACTATCATGTACTATTTTAGTTAAACATGCATTCTTGATAAATAAAGTTTAATAATTAAGAAACTAATTGTTCACATTTAATTTAAATAAATCTAAATTTTCGATCAAATTGTGTGCTTACAACATAGGTATAAAAAAGGCAATTTTTATCAACATAGGACACTTCTTAAACTATGTTAGTATCTATTATAACACATGGTATTTAAGTTATCTTAAAAATTCAAACAATGTATTATTGAATAGATGCATTATTAAAGGATAAAGATTGAGCGTGTCTGGCGAATCACCTTGTATGCTGCGCGTGTGTATAGTATTAATTGTTAGCATAATAAGCTGCAGGATTACCTTAGCTGCTGAATTATGACTCTGATGTATCATGGACCAAAGTTAAATCGTTGGCTAACACAGTCCAGTTTTTTGTAGCCCCAGTCGTTTATCATATGAATCATATGAACATATTCATTATATATTAGGTTAGTTAGGTAGGTACAGAATAGCCACGAATCTAAAAATCTGAAATAATGGGAGGAGAGCTTCATATTTTTTCAGAAAATATACAATTATAATTTTAGTACATAATGGATTAGATAATAAATAATAAATACGATTTAATAACAATATTAACATATTTATTTATGTTTTTAATTTATGTATTTTAAGACGTATGATGAACTATTCAATATTTATTAAATAAATAAATACATAATATTATATAATATTTCCAAAGAAGGGTCAGTGCCCCATACTTCCGCTTCCCTTAGATCCGCGCTTGGTGCAGAATGTATGATTTCAGGGGCAACTAGTCATTCATCTAGTGAATAGTATTTTTGAATAATAATTTAAATTATTTAGTTATTAACGATATATCCACGAATAAGGGTATATTATGTGAAATAATCTTTAAGTAAACCCTAATCTATCCTCTCGCACATTACCTGGCAACCCGCCCTGTCGTCTCAAACGTAAATGGCCCGTGACCTATTAAATAATATCTAATATTCAATAATATATTATTATATATTAACATACATACCTACCAATCCTAAGTTTAAATTGGAAGTAATGTCGATGAACACTCACTTTCCTCACGTTGTCACGTCTAGAAACTAAATTGTCAGCCCGTTTACTTATGGGGTTAATGTGTATACAGATTGTAAATATATTTTAAATAAAAAAAAAGGATGTCCATGACGTTATATTTAAATTCTATGTGGCTTAAAAGTTAAAACATGTTTTACTCCGTTCAATTCAGACATGAGCCTAACCTAAACCACGCAAGTCCTGTACATTGAGTATTGGAGTACATAATCGATTTGTATTTTTTTTTTCATACAATTTTACTTATCCAATTGTATGCGACGGTAATAAACAACGGATATTAACGTTAGACTTATATTAGTTGACGCCGTTCCGGAAAAACACGCAAAATGATTTAGTTACCGAGAGTGTACCTACAAGATGAGGAAAAATTACTTGTCCCTATAGTGTTAGTCCTTATATTATAGTTGTATGTGTATCGTGTATGTAACGCTCATCTGCAGAGTTATTATAATAAATTACATTCCACAAGTTTATTCATCAAGCATGCTTACTTTCATTTTTTCTATCTAGTAATGAATTTATTGAAATTATAATTTTGGATTTGTTAAATATATTTCAAAACCATATTTTCAAATTCTTGAGATTTTTTGTACTACTTAAGGAGTGTGGTTATGTGGTGATAAAATCTACAGTTTTTCAAATGAAAATCACTCTTTGTTATTTAGTGTATCATATTTTTGAAAATGTTGATGTACCTAATTCAAAATTTGAACTAGCGGATACTTAGTTATTGAAATGCTTATACTAAGGATAATAGTCCTTAAAAATTGTTTCACGAAAATATAAAATAGATGTTATACTGGATCTAGTACTTTTAACTTTTCCACAAATTAAAAATGTTAATAGATAATATTAATAAAATAAATTAAAATTTTAAAATCATCATAGCCCTCATTTATATCTTTTAAATCCATTATCATGGACCTATTGTCTTCAGTAAAGACAAAGTAAATAACTAAAAAACTCGTCTGAGTTTTGATTTTGATACGTTAACATTTTAAGAAAAAATATCCTTTAAGTAATATACAATAGAAAATGTGAGTTCCTATTTGAAAAAAACAGATGTTTGCATCTCAGTAAAAAACTATTTAAGTATGTATAGTACAAACAATTTCAAGAATTTGAAAATATAGTCTTTGAATAAATTTAAAAATTCCAAAAATCATATTTTAAACAACTGTATTATTGAAGAATAAAAGGTGAATATGCTTGGCGAATCACGCAGTAATATATATATATATCAAATATATTAGATACAATTGAATGTTCGTTTATTGGCTACAGAGAATCAAAATCTACTGGACCGTTTACAATAGAAGTCATATAAATAGATTACTCGAGACTTGGGGGTTGTTTATAGCGTATTTTGAACCCCTGTAGGTAGCAGAAGAGTAGCTCACACATTAATTTAGTTTTCGGCTCACGAAAAAAAAAATTGTTTAGTTTATTTATTATGAGTTGTCATTGGTTATATATTATATTACTATTATGATTAGTAAAAATATTGCATATTATTTTACATTTTCTTACAAATATACCATAAAACAAATAAATCATTGGAATGGCAACACCGCGAGGCGGGACAGCTAGTGTATAATATTATATACATAATACATATATTGTATATATATATATATATATATGTGTGTGTGTGTGTGTGTGTGTGTGTGTGTGTGTGTGTGTGTGTGTGTGTGTGTGTGTGTGTATATAACGCTATCATATTTAATATGTGATATAGGTACAGACGATGGTATAGGTCAGTGTATGAATTATTCCGCAGTGACGTACATGCAATGTGCTCGGCGCTCACTGTGCATGCTTTCACGATAATAGGATATGATCGTGTGGTTGATTTGTTTACACTGTCGCGTTGTCCGTGACAATAATTTAGACATATATGAAACCGAATAAGGCGGTATAGGAACCGCGATTAATAATAAATACTTACCGAAAACGTTATTTTGATATTTCTGACGGTGCAGTTGTATTATGCGCAGCAACGGTCGTACACGGCTTGGCCATACATAACACCATCCACTTAAGAGTTGTAGAGCATACAGTAACAATAATAACGTCCAGTGATCGAATAGTTAGAAAAATATTTTTGTCTTCGTCTTTTAAGTGGTTATAATTATTCTCAAATATTGCAATCTTTTTATGATTTATCAATATGAGATGACTCCACACCCTGCAGTGCTTGTGCGATAATACACAATATAATATAATATGTATATACCTAAGAGTACACAACAAGTGATATGAAATGTTTTTCGAGAAATGTACGTCAAAGACGATTATTATAATATTATCAGTAAAAATTTTATCGAAGTTCAATAATTATTCTACGAATAATGTGTTTGTTATTTTTTTGTTTATAAATCTCGACCTCTTTATTTGCAGTAAATGGTCGATTAATTTGCCGACGATGACACTATAAAATAAATAACCGACAACAGCAAAGTCAATAAATATTTAATTTGTTTCTGTTTCTTTAATAATTGAACAGGCAATTTAGATTAACAGTAATATTTTATTTACGAAATAATCAATTAGGAAGGTAATCGTGTTTGGGCGATAATCGCATTGATTTTTCTCAATCGATTTTCACACGATCTACCAAAACATGCTTAAAGTAGAATTTATAACATTTTGGTTCTAATGGCTCTAAAAAATAATTAATGTAACCTAACTATTTATGTCAACGACTTTCATTGGTTGTATTGGATTATAGTTATACCATAAAACAAGTTATACTCTAAAATATTCCAAGTGTTTAAATGATTATTAATTGATATTTTTTTTTAGCGATCAAAACACAGTAAGTAATAATACAATATAAATCATATAAACACATTATGCGTGCCTAAGTGAACATTTTAATTCTATAACTTTCACATTTTAAATATTATCACAGCTTATATAAATACATTTAATATATTTTATTCTCCATAATAATTTCAAAACCATGTTAGTGAAAACACATTATGAAATCTAAAAAAAAATGCTGTTTTTTAGCACCTATAAGGAAGTATATAATATAATAGATTAGGTATAATCGTACTCAACCAATTAATTTTAATCGTGTTTATTTTAATTACAATTTTCCGTAATATGTTATTTGCTTTTATACACTTCATACAATTTTATTAGCCAAATTAATTTGAATTTAATTTAAACTCCTAAATAATAATTACTCAATCACACAGAATTATGGTTAAAAAAATATAAACAAAATCAATTTGTATGATTGATGCAAAATGCAATTATAGCCGAATTGTTTATATTTGATTTGATTTTTATATGTAAAATATAGGCTATAGAAATTAAATTATTTCACCAGCAATTATATATTGATAAACTCTTTTGAAAGTTAAATAATAATAAATTTCCCTCCCAGTGTACCTATTTTGTATAATGGTTTCATAAATTGAATATGGAAAGTTAGTAAGTGAAACTATTCGTATTGGTTTATAGAACTGTAGGTAGATGCGGACGATGCGATTAATACATTTTTGAAATTTGGAAACTTGTAACAGCTATAAGTAAAAAGTTATCACTGATAACCATATGTCCATATTAGGTTATCGCTGTAATAATAAAATTACTTTATGGGTCTTAAAATCATAATACATATCTGAGTGTATATGTTAAGACAATGAATTTCAATAAAAATAAATTAATTTATCTCTAATTTGGATCTCACACACATTTTTAAAAACAATAGTATACTGATGCCGACTAATATTATACGCCCCAAGTGAATATAACCATATTTCTAAAAAAAAAATATTAAATATTTTCAAATTATTAGAGATTGTGTCTATATCAATAGGTCATAAATCTAGTAGTATACTTGTATAGTTTATATCGCGTGTTATTCCGATGTATATATTAGACTTATAAAGAATAATTGAAAATCCTATAATATATTTATAATTAACGCTGTTAGGAAAAAAAGTAACAGAACCGATCAATAACATTGTTTCCTGGTAATTATGGGTGGTGAAAAGTTTACTTTAGGTCACATATACAATTTAAAACTATTTCATATTTTAGTAAAAAATGAGTAAAATAGTCGATATAAATTTTGGGAGATTTTGAGGTATATTAGGTGTAAATAAGCATCCAGAAAAATAAATTACTGGAGTATATTATATTTTAGAAAACTGCTTAAAATCAGACTAAATACATAGACCATAAGACTATAGACTTTAATATTTTATAGTGTAATAATCTATTAACCGGACAATTAATCGAATTTGTTCTTGTTGCGATAAACCAGTAGATAAAATTTGATTGTGCGTAAATTCTTTTCATAATTATAAAATAATTGAAACAACATCCCGAAATTCATCCGAATAATTAATGAAGGGCGTCTATTTTTAACGGCTGTTTAAAAAAAAACACAGAAATAACGTGTCGTGATGTACATATTACATAGGTATTATATTTTAGAAGGGTCCCGCTAGACGGTACGGATCGTAGACAGGGATTTATCTCGGTCCATTATTTGTTTAATTAATTTAGCATTTTAGTATAATCGTGTATATACGCGCGTATACTCCATAAAGGAAATTTGTAAGCCGAGCACTCTTTCACGGTACTACTGCAGGCAAACCGAGCGCATCTTATAAGCAATTCGAAAAACGTAGGTACTTGACGAAATTGCTCGGTTATTTCATTTAGTATAAAACAAGCGTACAAATGCACCATTTGTGAAGTATATTATATTCAATTTAAATAAAAAGGTATCTTACAGCATTAGACGAAATATTAATAATTACAGTGGATTTTATTTCCAGTATTATATTTTAAATTTGAATATAATTGAGGATAAATTATTATTTCCAGAATTTAAAATCGAATATTGTGCTATCACTTGAAGTATAAACTTATTTGCTAGACTAAGAGTAGATATCTATATATTATATAACAAAATACTAATTTTTACAAGCAAGTATAACATCAGTCATAATATATATAATATATAATATATAAAAGTGTCAATTTATTTTGAATCCGATTTTTCAGCTCATTACCATCTTATTTTGAAAATATTCATCTCTTAGATATGAATATTAGGACATTTTATACACTTCAATATTTTTACATTATATAATTATAAATAGCATTTTTTGTATACATTTGTATAAACTGACAGTTAAAAATATTACAACAATGCGCAGGATACGTGTGTGAAGTTCAGTTTCTATTTACAAGCTATATTAAGTATATAATAAGAAAATTAGCTCAGTTAGCAAATATACACCAATATTTTGAAAATAATTTCAGGGTAGAAGTCTGCATTTTATAAATTAAAAAATATATATTTTTGCACAGTGATCTGTATTTTTCAAGAGAGCATAATATGATAATAATATATTATATAGATATCCTTCAAACACTTGGTTTTATCTTATTCTATTTTTGAACCTAAGACCACCTGTAGCTGAGATACTTCATGTAAAAATGAAAGTTTGCTAAATAATCACGATGAACGTTTGGAGAAAATCAGATATTATGTAGAGCTGCGTATAAAGTTGAACCCCTTTTTAACTTGACCTCCTTTTATAAAAATAGTTCTAACTTCAAAGACAAGAATTTAAAATTTTTAAAACTAGATTTAAAATATTACAATTGTTTTCTAAGTGTTGGAAAAGGTTTAATTACGATCGAATAACATGGTAGTGGGATGGTAACTTTACACAAGTGTACATGACGTGTAGATACATCAAGAGAAAGTGTTATATTATTTCGTAATTGTAATTTATAATATATGTGCTATTTCGTTTTCTTGAAACAGTTTTACTAATTTGCATTTGTATATTTTATGAACTGCAAGTATGCAACGAGCCTACTATGAAATATTACTCGTACAAAAAGCGACGAAAATATCGTTCACATAATATGTAGATATACGTGAAGACTGTAGGTACTAAAGTTGTGATGATTCTTTATTAATATACAATTTTTCTGGTTTATTTATGTTTTTAAATCCATACATTATTATTGAAATTATGTATGAAAAATATTAAACAATAATAATGGTGTTGGGAAAGACATCGGATCATCATCAATAAACGTCTATTGAATTGCATATGCAATTCAAAAAAGTTTATTTAGCGTTATACATTATTATTTATGTATTAAGCACAGTAACGAATGATTTTATTATAGCAACTGTTAACAAAAGTATGTTATGAATTTAAAAAAAAAAAACAAATATGTTCATGTTAAAATATTGTTTATTTTTATAAATAATTTTTATATTTATTTATAATTATTTATTTTTTATCATTTAACGAAAAAATGACTGTCTAGTATAAAACATGTTTAGTAATAAAAGAATGGTTTTGTGTACAATGTTAGTCGTTAGGAAAAGACTAAATAATTATTTATAAATGCATTTTTATCTAGATAAGAAAAAAAATAGTATAAGTATGTAAAGTGTAAAAAACTATGCTCAAAACGGCTTCATCCTAAATATTTGCGAGGAGTAAATAGATTAGGTAGATATAATAAATTGATTAGGTAATATGGATTAGGTAAAAAAATATTGTCTGTGATAATTAAAACGTCTAACTCGCGGGAATGCACCATAGTTGTTATAACAATACTAACATTAAATATAATATCTAATATAGCACATCACAAAATCTCCGGGGTTTTTCTAGGGCGGCGGTATTTAAAACTTTGATACCGGTATCCGGTATTTGTTTACTACTGGTATCTACGGTATTACCAGTTATATTACCTCGGTAATTACTGGATATCGTTGAATTTACAAGCGTTTCCAAGTTTCCAATCTAGGAAAATTTAACTTTAACATTTATTTTAAAAATAATGTTTGTAATTATTCATTATTGTTTAAAAGTTTCAAAATATTTTGTAATACTGTTAAAGGAGGAGGGGAGTTTCTACACAAATATTTAAGGTTCTAGTAGTACCGTTCTACTTCTAAAATCAGGTCTAGTATTATTTTTTTTTTTTGTGGTATCGACGAAACTGCCGAGATTGCTTGGGCATTGCTTCGACAGAGGTCTAGTATTCTAAATCAGAGGTTTTCAACCATTTTCACAGTAAAGTTGTGGACTACCTACATAAGTAGAATTACTTATGAATTATTTTTCATACGTGGTTTAAAATTGTATACACTATACAAAACAGATTTTTCTCAATCCAATACGTTAAATACATCAAAGAGACCGGTACCAGCCTAACGAAAATTACAACATTATACAAAATATTATGTCATTATGATTATATAAAAAAAAATAAATAACAAATGTAGATATACGGTATTTTCGGTAACTACGGTTATTATCAAATCATGGTATACCGGTATTCTGAAATACCGAAAATACCGACAGTCCTAGGTTTTTCTGCGTAAGACGCCGCTGCTGTAGACGACCGATTGGAAATGACGCGACTGCTATATCCTATCATAGTGAATATCAGAGATGTCTTGTATCTGTTAGTAATTTGTTCATATTATCAATACTACTATTAATAAACTATACTTTCGATTCCATTATTCTTGAATTTTTTTTTTTTATATAAATAGTGTAAAAATAAATAATAATGTATAATATGCCGAATATATTATTTAAATACACTAATAAACCTGCACGGAAATGTATCTATTGGTATACTTATAATAATCTGTTGTAGACTTCTGAAGTTTTCATCCAAGAAAAATTAGTTCATAAACAACGAGTAGATTTTTGTCTAAATAAGTCTCAACACTGTTTGTTCGTAAGAATTTGAGTAATAATAATGTGTGAGTCTAATGCACGGGTAGTGTGTCAAAGTGTATATCAAAGTCGACCTAAAGTCAGCTTACATTCGGCGCAAAACTTTTTACTTTACCGTACACGCAGACCCTCGAGCTGTCTCTTTAATCCGTCGGATGATAGTGGTTACGAGCGCACCAAAAGTTTTGTCACTGCTGTGCGTTATTTTCGGACAAAGAGTCAAACATTTCGGCGGTCGTGTAGTAAAACGTACATAATAATATTATATATTGTACTCAAAAAGGTCTGACACGTGCGCTTGTTCACAATAAGATTATTACCCGGAAATTTTGTCTCGCATGTTTGTGTTGTGATATATTATGTACGACAAATTAGCCAAATTTATCAAATATTAAGGAACATGGCAAAAAAAGAATCAAGTTTTAATGTACATAAGGGCTATAATTGTAGTATGTTGTAATTGTTCCCCCAAAGTATTATGAAAATTAAAATGCTTCTAAATTCGTATTTAATGTTTTGAGGATTTTTTTTTAATGATTATGACGTATTATTTTATAGTACTTACTGCAGAGTTTTTTACTATCCATTTTTTGTATCAACACGTGTTTGTTCATAACATGTAGTAAAAAGCTAGGGTAACTGATAAATTGTTATTACTTATTAGTGTAGAAACGTTTGGAAATCTTGGGTTATCTTTCGAATTCCAGTGTACAAATAAGCTAGATATCTATATTAATGTTAGTTAAAAATGTGAGGTAAAAAAAAATAAGCCTCTAAAATAGCCTCTAGAGTTTTTTATCGCTCGATGTTCAATTATTAAACCTAATAAGTAGTTATAACCAACTTTAACTTGCCTTGGTAAGCGAGAAGTTCGCTCCCACTTTAGAATAGGTAAATTAGTTTACGCTGAGGTCAGTGTTTAGTAAAATAAATCATCTTTAATTAACAGATGATTGAATTTTATGAACGTCATATTAATAATTTAAAGTTTACAAATTTCAATAAATATTCCGATATTAATCAATATTATATTGTCATTTTTTTTTATGGTGGTGATTTTTAGAGCCATCTTTAAGTCTCACAAACAATTTTTCTGCTATATCTATATCCGTTCCTAAATCTTCAAATTTGGTCTACCTTCTAAAGCTTCCATATTTATTTTTACCGCATATTTCTACCTCATTCTTAATCTTCCAAACACCTTTTCTTATCGGATTCTGTCTCAGTACTGTCTGCAATAGGTTTTACTCCTAGTAGGTTTTGGCTTCTCCGGAACATTGCAGACATTCATTTTTAACTATCCCTAAAATCTTATTTTACCTATTGGCACATTATTTCTGATTTTCTGTTTTTACTTTTTTTCCACTCTATGGTTTATATGTCTAAAAGTATATTTCATAATTTATACAAATAAAGCTAAATAAAATCAATTCTGTGTATAACGTTTGAATTTTTAATCATGAAGCATTGGATGCTAATATCATTAACATTTCCCCTTCCTTCCCCAACACTGTAAGTTGGACTAAAGAATATCAAATGTTTTTTTAATAAAAGAATCATTCATTAGTATTAACACCAACAAAAATAAATTTACTTTATACGACTTATCGGTTTTTTTTAACCAACTACGTATTATTTATACAAATATTGATAAAATATATTATAATTAATCATTATTTTCGGGTTTCGTAATAAAATAGTTCTCTTGTTTTACATAACTAAATTGTTCTATAACCATACATGACCAATGTAATAAAACTTACGAGTATTAAATATGTAGCAACCGCACTCGGGTTGCAGATTTCATACTGTACATAGTCTCAGAAAATTGTAACATTATAAAGCCTGTCGCGACTGTTGAAATATGCCAAGATCATAATATTATACGGTGGTTGTGCATAATAATGACATAATATTAGGGCTCAGATTTTAAAGTAAAATAAATCGTTAAAAAAGCACAAATATAAATAAAAATTATTTATAATAACTTAACATTATAAAATATAAAAAGTAACCGCGAAAAAGAAATTAAAATTGTATACTATTTTACAAAATATAACATTTTCGTCAGTGATTAACACATCCTCACTGAATTTTCTCACAAATTTTTTTAATTTTAAATTAAAATTTTAAGTTTTGGCATTTTAACTTCATATTTTTATTTTATATAACATTGTCTATTCACATTTACTGATTGATTTTTATCGATCAACTAACGTATTTGAACGTGCTATAAAAATGTGCTTTATTTACGACAATATAATACTACATAATATATTATGTTTCATTTTTCAAAAATCCTAAATAGAACTGTAATTACGGTCACTTCGATAAAACTATACAATTCCGGTGCTCCAAATTCCGATATAGTTATTTTATCAGCTATATATTATGCTACTACGATTTCACTTATTTCTGGCAGTAATATAGTGGGATGATAAAATAAAATTATAAAAATATGTAAAAATAGGAAAAAAATAAAAAAAAAACCAGAATAAATTTACTTTATTGCAATCAGAATGATTCAAATTGTATTAAATATTAGAATTATCTTTTTATCACATTCCTCGCCAAAAAAAGAATTTACAATAAAATCCGAACGCTAGTAATTATTTATAATAATAATAATTTATTATCAATATTTAAAATAAAAGTTTTAATGCGTCTCATACTTTAATAATACATACAATACATAATAGTTAACGGTTGTTTAATATAATAGGTATTTTCTGTATACATTCATAATTATTTGAATTTGAACCAATACGAAATGCAAACAAAATCATCTCCAAAAATCTGTTTAATTTCATTGTACGGATAGTTCAGAGCTTATTTTTTTTTTAATTTAAAGATGGTTCTCAGTTTTAATCAAATTTTAAATAATAAAAAAAATAAATAAATTAATATCGCTTACCTCATAAAAAAAAAAAAAAAAACGGCGTAATTATTCAGAGCGATTTACTAAGTGTACCTATATTCATTTATTTTGTGGTGAAATTTTATAGTGGTTACGGTTACGTAGTAGTTACCATTATTCGGTCACAAAAATTCTGACGCATCTTATGAACTATGCCGTAAATATATATTAATAATGTATATCTTATTATATCTGAACGATAGAAAATGTATATTTATTATTGCGTGTACGCAAATTAAAAGTGTGTTCAACGACTAAGAATTTGCAAAATATTTCAAACGAATGACTTTAAATTTGATTTGTTTTTTTTACCACATAAAATTGCTTAATACATATTACACTTATATTATTTAAAAAATTCAAATTATCAACCTTTTAGATTCTGATCGGAGCTAGGAATGTATTGATTTTACAACGATGTGTGTTTTTTTCTTTTTTTTGTGACTGTCATCACGTTTTAGTGCAGTAAAAGTACACCGATTTTCTTCATTGGCATTTTTTCTGAAAGACAAATGAATCTAGATGGTACTTTGGGGGGTCAAAAGTAAAACATTCCCCATAGTTTTCAAACGTGTTGGGAAAAACAATAAAAAAATTAAGGGAAGAACGGAAAATTTTACGCAAACCCAATTTTTGACAAAATCGATTTTATTTTTTGGTGTAACATCAAAAATAATAATAGTAGATATATGAAATTTTTATAAAATGTTAACATAAAAAATGTCTATACACAATAAAATGTTCAATATATTTTGACTTTTTTTGAGCTATTTATAGACATGATCAATTTTCTGTTTTTTTATTATTATCGATAAAAATTTTTTTAATTGGTTAAAATACATAAAAAATTAATACAAGGTTCCCCATTAGTTTTTATATTAGCAGATCAAAAATAATAAAAAGACATTGACATGTTTTTTTTTATAAGCATTTAAACTTTACATTTTGACCAAAATTCATCATCGAACATTTGCAAATTGTTTTGTAGTTAAAAAATTATAAAATGTTCAATTTTTATAACTAAAGATTGAAAATTTTAAAAAAAAGGTTTCTTATAAGTAGTTGATAGTGTAACTAAAAATTTAAAAATATAAATTAATATGATTGTTTTTTATTGGATAAAATTAGATATTTAAATGAAAAATAACGATGTTAATTATTTCGTTGTAATTTAAAAACATTTTTTATGAGTGCTTAAACTTTTAAAGTATTTTATGATTTTTTTATACTCTCAATTAAACTTTCAAATGCAATATTTTCTACAAAAATGAATTTAACCTATTTTATTATTAATGGTAAAATGAATTATTTTGATAGCAATAATATCATAAAATAGACTTAATTATGTAGAGTGACAGACAGTCTTCGCTCAGAATTGTTTTTCGTATACAATGATTTTATTTCATTAAATTCAAATTTAACAAATTTATTACAGTGACTTCAGTACTTACTGTAGAGCAAAGTGGTACCCACTTGTCGACCTTTTTATTAAATTGCAACCATCTTTTTGAGTTAGAATTTGAATCATATATTTTTTAAATAACTGTGTCTTATATTTTTTTTTTTGTGTAAAAAATGTATTGTTTTAGAGTGAGTTAGTTTTTATTTATACTAATATTTATTGAATTTTTTAACTGCCCAATTAAAGTCTTACAAATTTGAATGTAATTTAATATAATTTATTGATATTCTACTCGATCTTAATTAGCTATTATTTAAAAAGAAAAATTACTTTAAAATTCTAAGTTGTTTAAAAGGAAATAATGCGATTTAAACTCAAAAGGGAGATTATATAAAATATATAACTATTTTTTTGACGCATAATATTATTATTGTTTAACTCTTTTGAATTTGAGTTTGAAATTATTTTTTTTTTAATCTACTTTGAATTTTAGATAAATCATAAATATGTTGTGATACTTTTCAATGCTTCAATATCTAAAATAGTTATTTGTAGGTGTTTTTAATGATTTAGCCTCAAGAACCCCAGAAATATCTAAAATATATTGTACTATGTACTTTAAGAAACTTGTATCTACATTGTGTATTTTCGGATATTCAAAAATGTTGCAGTCAGAATCGTGGTATTCCGTAAAATCGAAATTCGGTCACAGACCCGACCCGTAGGATTTTGTCGTCATATTTTTTATAAAGTAATAACATCAGAGTTTAAAAACGCCGAATATTGAATTTAACGACGGTGAGATCGCGTGTCATCAAACAGTTTTTGGTATTCAATTATAGTAGTTATCCATCATTTTAGACACTCCGCCGACTGGATGAATTCGGGATTATTATATCCTGCGATCAAACGTTTTTGTGACATATTTCTTTCGTAGGTTTTTTCTTTTATCTAGGACCACGTCGTTTAATCAAAGTCCAATATGGAAGTGTATATGTATATATGTAGGTACCTATAAATGGATTATATAATGATCGGTTTCTAAAGATAGAGAGGCCTAAACGAATCACTTAAAATACGCCAAAACGATTATTGAATTTTAGAACTACGCATCAAGGGTGGAAATTGATCTATCTCTTAAATTTATCTTACTTTCCTGTTTTTTTTCTTTTGATTTTGTGATTTATTCATCCGCATAAATAATATTGCGTCTGTGTATACTATTGTTTTTCAAGTCGTAGAAATTCAACGCAACTGTAACAACACTCAAGAGTTTTATTTAGATAATGTAGTATATGTATTACCGTAACTAGTTATTGTATAATATATTTTAGGTAATAAAATCACAATTTAACGGTTATCGAAACGTTAGACAATTTGTGTTTCAGACACATTAACATGAATTATCTATTATTGGTTTACCATATAATCAAAATATATACTGTACGAATGATCGACATAAGTTGTCATTACCAAATTATGAGCTGTAGTATAATAGTACCTATACAATTGCTATAACAGAAACTTTACGTTATGGATAACGGAAATTATACTGCTTGTAAAAAATAAATAGGAAAGAAATAATATCATATTGTTCAGGTACCTATCTATAGATTAGTATTTCGTATACAAATAGCACAACTAAAATTACATCAATTATAGATACTTTATGTGTTGTGCGGTATGGTACCTATATAGTGTTGTGCAGTCTGTAACACAAGCGACGTCGTAATAGCTATCAGAAGATTGAAGGTTTCTCATATTATTATTATATATTGTTCGAACAATAATATGAACATATTATTATAGATAATTATTACTAAGTAATGGAAAATCGGAAGTTGGAAGTAATCCGCAGAAATTCGTCGGATGCGATTGTATCGTGGTTGAGTTCTGTCAAGTTTTTCTTCTGTTGTACTTGCAACACTGCGATTGTTGAAAATGTCTTACGCGGAGTGATTATCGTAATGGAAACTGGGCAATATGTCACGGGAAGAGTAAGAAATTTCGAAATTTTAAATACAACTACTAGTCTCAATTGATTGTCGTGTAGAAAATCGTAAAACGGTATGCCATTTCTGAAAAATAAATCACCATAAATTCACCATATAAAAGAACCCGTGTTTAGTATACCGGACTGGTACGCTATATATGATTGACGGATCAGTGGTGGATTAGGAATTTGTCCGGGGGGAGGGGGCATTTTTTTTGCCCAAAATACTAAATTTTCACTTTGTTTGTCAAGTACAGTAGTAGCTGGAGATACTATTTTATCAAATATATCCTTCATTTCTTCCATCTTGATTATGCTTCTGTGATGGATATACCATATACCAGAGAGGACTACGCATCAAACGGAATTTCGTGCAGACACACGTATTCCAACGCCCGTCGACGTTATCACATTTTTGGACTTTTGGTACACGTTTGCGGCATGAAATTATAACACGTATAACTTATATAAAAACTAAACAAAATGATTACCTATACACAATTATACAAACTGAGACAACCGAGAGAACGTCCTTGTCATATTCAGAGTAAAATTACAGTAATGATATTAAATGTTATATTTTTTTAGCCCAAATATCATTGTACATACTCAAAACACGGTTTTCGAATTATTTTAAAATACATGACATAGGAAGGAGTGGGAAGGTGCTGTAAATATGGTCGCAAAAGCGATAAGCCCAAATAAATAAATGTGATCACACTCGCATACGACTTCGCGGCGTGTCATGACGTGACATGTAAAGGCTTGTGTTAGGCAGTATGCTCTTACTTTTATTGTTATTATTATTGTATAGGTGCATATTCCTTAGTATACAGATAGGTACCTACATAAATCGTATACTCATGCGTACTCTATACATTATGTAGTACATAATATCGTATACATTAATGTGTGTACACGGTGTGGGGTGAATTTTATTTTATTGTCCATTATATTGACCCCGTGGAAGAATGCGGTCTGTTATTCATGGAAATGGCATATTATTTTTATAATATATTACGTAATACGTGCGAGGCCACGCTGTAATGAAGTTTATTACAGTTTGAAGTTTATTATAAGTTTTTTTCCACCACACCAATGTCGAACGTTGTTTTCATAAATATTTGGTTCAACTATTGCTCGATTTGAGTTGTACGCATCGTGATAATATGATGATTTAATTATATCGCAGGTAGCATCGAACCTGCGAATGTTAGACACCGGTGGATGATTATTGTTTTCAAAACAATAATGTATATTTTTTTTATAAATAATTGATTTATCGTAACGACATTCTTTAATACTTAAGGGGCTAAAATTATATTATAAGTTATAAGATATTGTACATTTAGATAATGTAATATAATATACCTAATATATATCAATGTAGTTTTTCTTAAAATATGAGCGAATAATTCTTAAAATATTATATTATGTATATGGTATATAATTCACTATAAACTTTTCCCAATATTTTCAGCTAAAAAAATCGTTGACATTTCTTACAACCATAGTCGGAGATTCGATAATCTATATTCGTAAATATATAAAATGTGATTTTTTTAATTTCCTAGCAAATTACGACACCAGTTCCTTTTTAGGCGACGCCTGGAGTTACTAGGTAAGGTATGGGTACCACCCGTTATAGTAGTTTTAGTATCACCTTAGATAGGCTTTTATAAATGGATTTTGGTATGATTAGAGACGAGTATGGAAGTTTTTGTAGAAACGTGCATCTTCTTCTGCCGCAGTTTTCATTGAAAGATCATTATGTAGAGTGTAATTAGGTACAGTGAGTGGGGCATTCATTATCTTCTTAAGGGCAATGTTCTGGAATTGTTATATAGAATTTGTTGGTGTTAGAAATTTTTGCAGTACCCCATAGTTAAAGATCATAGATCGATAGTGGTTTAAGTATTGATTTATACACAAGAACTTTAACTTTTAATCTGGTATGTTTTTTGTTTAAAAGTAATGTTCGTAACTTGAGGATACTTGCATTTAAGGCAAGCCTCTTGATACGGATATAGTTATTCCAAGTGAGACGTTTATCCAAGTTAAATTCTAGGTATCTAACTGTGTCATATGTAGGAAGTTAGGGTGTTACATAGATATACATTAAGACAAATGGAGTGGCAAAGAGTGAACACTTTATGTACAGGATTAAGCTTAATGTGCCATTTTGTGTACCATTTAGACATTAAGTTAAGATAAGTTTGGAGATTATCGGAGGCAGTAAGAGGATTTTTGTCAATTGATACGACATGACTTTGTCATCCACGTAGCCGGCTAGGTTAGGTACCTAACTTAACCAGCAACAACAGTAATTTTAGAATGTAGGCTGGTCTGAGGTATATATTTATATATTAAAAAGAAAGGGAGAAAAGATTCTATCTTGGGGAACTCCAGCGAAAATGTTCTCGATTTTTGATAATGAGGGTCCAAAACGGATTTGAAATCCTTTAAATAAGATTTGAGTAATAAAAATAAACATGGGAGACGATTTTTTTAATTTTGAAAAGTAATCCTTCATAACAAACTCTATCAAATGCTTGACTAATGTCGAGAAAGACTCAAGTACAATAATAATTTTTTTCTAAAGAAAATGAGATTGTATCAACTAAACTATGTACTTGGTGTATTGTCTTATGCGCTGAACGAAAATCAAATTGTGAGTCTGGTAGGATCTTTTTCGTGGAGATGTAATATAAGAGTCTTTTAAGTATTAGTCTTTATAAAAGTTTAGCTAGAAAAGGTAAAAAGCTTATTGGCTTGTACGAGGAAGACATATCGACATATCAAGTAGTTTATCAAGTTTAGGAATTAAGATTATGTTTGAAAATTTCCATAGTAGTGAGAAGTATGAGAGGCGTAAGATTGCATTAAATAAATAAGTAAATAATAGGGTAGCTTTTTTCGAGAGACATTTAGCGACTTCCGCGATAATTAATTCAAAGGTTGGTGATATTTTGATAGAATATTTTTGTATAGTAGTTTTAGTTTCATTAGGTGTAAAACATTTTTCAGGGAGATAAAGAGGTATGGGAGAATCTAGATACTGACTTACTATAGAGGCGACATCTGGGTTATTTATGTTGGGATGTGGCTTAAATATTTCAGATAGATATTAACGAAAAATCTCGGCTTTTTTCTCATCAGTTATAGCAATAGAAGTATCACTTTTAGTTAATAGTGGTGAACTAGACTTATATTGTAAAAGTTTATTAGTTTCTCTCCAAAGGATGCCGTCAGAAGTGGTTAAGCTAAATAATTTTTATTCGAAGATATCTGATTTATATTTTAAAAAAAGTTTTTTAAGCGGATTGATCAGTTTATTGTATAGTACTCTATGGGAAGGAAATCGAGAGGTTTGGTATCGTGCCTTACCTCTCCTTTTATTAGTAATCAGTGAGCGTAGATGTAACGGTTGTTGTAGATTCTTAGGGGTAGTTGGAGTTGACTTAAATTGAGATTCTTAAGTAGCAGGCAGCTGTTTGAATGATTGAAGTAAATTTATCAACTGCGTTATCGATATGATCATGTGTTTTTAATTTAACTTTGAGGGAAATCTCTTAATCTATTAAATTATGAAACTTAATAGATCTTTCAGAGAATAAAAACGTTTTGGTAGGACCATACGTATTGTTGAGAAGGCATTGACTGTAAAAAGAACAGATTAGTGATCAAAGTGAAAGTCTAGGATATTTTCCGAAGTGCAGTATAAATTACTTAGGTATTTTAACAATAAAAATATCAAGAATGTCGTGTTTTTTACGTGGAGAAGTTAGCCAAGAAGTTGAACCTGGTGGTGCCAGGATTAAATAATTTTTGGCATTGGCAATACTGTAAAGAACATTGCCACGTGGGTTGCCAGCACGACAGCCCCAGGCTTGGTGTTTTACATTAATGTCTTCGCTGATTATGAAATTTGAATTGATTGATAAAAAATAGTTGACAAATTGAAGGTAAGAGATGCTATGTTTCTGGTGGCAGTAAATTGCAGCAATGTTGATAGGTATGTTATTTAATTTAATAATGTCGTTTACGTCGATCTCTTCCAACTTACACTTATAAATAAACACAATTAACATAGAACACTATTTATTACAATTTGTTCAGCAGTGATTGCATCAAGCAATCACCACTGAAGAGCCTATTTTCTTATTACATATATAAGAATTTGCAATCTAGCAGCGGTAACGTGAAGGTTATTAAGTAAACGCGATAAGTAATTGGTTCTGAACAATTATTCGATTTACATTTAAGAAAGAACGCACTTAGACGCACCTCCAGTTTTGTAATTAAAAAATAAAAACAATAAAACAATAGAGTAGGCGATTATGAATCTTTAAATATTAAATACGACACATTCGGACACGAAAGAAGATGGGATCGTGTTAAATTAAATGGAGCATAATTAATACGTGGGCGACGAGCAAGGTGAACGACGACAATGCAATCGAAGATTCAAAGATCTAACTGCATAATATGCTCTCTCTCAAAAGAAAAAAAAATAATAATAATATAAAAAAATACATAGAAATCCGGATTCTACAATATTCATAACTCATAATTTAATGATATTTTTCTGTGCTTCCGATATCCAATATTACTTATGTATCACTGTCCAATGTTCAGTTTGATCAGAATTGTTGTTTTTCTAAGAATAGAACTATAGGAAAATCAACAGAGCTTAAAGGTATTCAGATTATGGTGGGTAGTTATAGTTTTAAAGATTCTGGTCCAATAACTTAAGAGTGATCTAAAATGTATTGCACTATTCTCAGAAGCTGTGTTATGTATTTCGTATACAATGGCATTGAATCGGGTTTTAATAAAATTAAAGCCTGTCACAGATCCACTCCGTAATATTTTGTCGTTTTTTTTTTTAGAGTGAATAATGCTCATAAAAACGTCGAATATTGAATCCAACAATGGCGAGAACAAGTGCTGTTAAATCAATTTTGGTATTAAATTTTAGTAGTTGCATCAATATTAATAATCAATATCTCAAATCAAATTGATAGGTATATGGAATTAAAATTATTGATATATATTAATATATACTATATTATTATTTATTGTATAATACTAAGGAGCTCTGCCTATTGATCATTTCACTCGCCGACCCTCCTGACTTTTCAAATTTAATATTTGTAATTAAAAAATATACATAATTATCTTTAATAATTACTATCTTATTTTTTTTTATTTTTCAATATCATCGATTTACGTTTTTTAAATTACTTTTTAACATTTAGTTTTTGTCGTACTATCTTTTCTCTGTCGGATAATTTAAAAATTCTTTTTCTATCCACAATGTTTAAGTTCTATATCATGAGCTATACATAGAAATAAGTGAAATAGCAAAAAATGATAGAAAATTATTATTATTATCAATTGTTTATATTCCGCGAAAGATAGAAATGTAAATTTTTTTTATGTAACAGAGAGTAATAATAATTAGATAGTCTAATTATTACGAATGCTGAATTTTGAACCAACTAGCATTAAACTAAAATTATGTATATATTCATCGAAAGAGAATACTTACACACTTATGCACAAGTCAGCATTACATCGTATGGATTAAATGAATATTATTTATTTATTTTATATTTTTAGTATTGATTGACCGAGTAATTCTAGATAAGATTTCAGAGGCAAAATTAAAACTATTTACGAAATTTATTTGAAAACGAGTTTCTTACTTTTTTAATTTAATAGAGATAAATATAAAAAATTCTTAATGTTAAAAATTTAAAAATCAAATTTTAAAAGGTTTAAAAATTTAACTTTAAAAAACTTCAAAAGTCATTTTTACGTTAACTTCCGTGACGAATTCAAATATGTTTTCAGAAAGTTTATCCGATTACTAGGATAGTCGGTACGGTTGTCTTAAGATTTTTTGATAGAAAACATAGCCCAGGATTAAAACCTCTAATATAGTCAATAATTACTTATTATAATATACATTATCCATAAAATCATATGGTTAATATTTTAATTATTCTATACAACTGTGATAATACTAGTAAACGGTTGTTTCACTTTTTTTCTAAAATCGACCTTCTCTTCCGTTTACGGCCAGTATAATAAAATATATTTTCATTTTTCACCATAAGAAATTTTCGTTATTAGATTTTGATAGCCCCTTATTATAAAAAAATGTGTGGAGTTCTTGATGATAAGAAATGATTTTAAAAATAACTTTAAATTTAAAATAATTAAAAGTGATATCGATTGTTGGTTAAAGGTATCGAAAAGAACTCATTCAACAAATACTTGCAATTAAATTATTTTATAATATTAACACTTTATTACAGTTAGTAAAATAAATATATATATAATATATAAATATACGAATTAAATACATAATTAATTTTAATTTTATTCACATAGCATATGTCTGTAATTTAGACAAGTAGAAGCTTGATAAAATAATAAAATACAATTTTAATTAGTAAGATCATAACAATTTTTTATCTTAATAGTCACACGTATTTCTAACGAAAACATTCTTCTCTTTCATATTAATGCGGAAAAGACATAGATTATAAAAAAATGATCTATTTGGTCTATAATACAATTTATTAATTCTTACAAAGAGTCACAAAAATCTAAAAACTAAAATTTGTTGTGATGGAAAATGAAAATATAATATATTTATTACAAAATTGGCTGTAAACGGAAAAGCCGATTTTGGCAAAAAAAGTATCTGGTAGATATATAATTTTTCTTGATTGATAACGGTGAAGTCTGTAGATATTATTGTTACGCATAAACCCTAAAGAAGTTTAATTGATGGTAAAATTATAATAAACTAGTTATGTTATGTGTGAATAATAAAATTGTATCCGAACCAAAAGGTCGTCCAGTCGTCATTGCTAAAACAGTGATTTAAGCATATAATATTTTTAATTTTTATTTAAAAGCGTTTTGCCAAAGACAATAATTATATTATATGTATAGCTGGATCATCAATAAAATATTTCTAAAAGGTAAGGTAGAAAAACATTAAATTATTAAAGTTAATATTATTATATTACTATGTATTTTATGTAGGTACCTATTGTTATTTTAAAATAATATGCATAATGTAATCGGGATTGTTCGCTGCAGCCGAAGGAGTGAAACAACGATTAACTCCATTAACTTTAATTTTATTTTTATTCGAATTTAGTGTTATTACCATATTTTTTTTACAGTTATTACCGGATTATATACTTACCCAATAATGGAACACTTAGATGGCTGTGCGGTGGGACTCGTATCGATGATTAGATATTCGGAATCGATATATATATATATTTTTTTTTTCTTCGCCGTAGGTATCCTATACCGTCGCATACTAGCATATAATATTATGAAAATTTTACTGTTTTTTTACGCACGGAGAAGATTTTGAATAAAAAAAAATGATTTACATAATCGTTTCTAATGACTACGTGGTTTAACACCATTATAATTACATAATAGCTGGCTTTCATTAATTATTATAAGAGCGGAATTAAAATATCTTTGTTTTTATTATTTTATTATAATAATCTATAACTAATGCAACGTTTCACACATTCTTCAATATTTATAATAGATTTTGAGTAGAATGATGTGTATTTTTTAAATATTTTTTTTTCGTGTTTGATGATACTTTTTCTAGTACAAAAAATGATTTGATTATCAATTCTGATGGAGGTTTCTGGTAGAAAATTAGATCTAATGTGCACCTAATAACACACAAATAAATAAAAAAACATATCATTAAAATCCGTAATTCTTAACTACTTGAATTTGTTATGTACTTGGCGATACATAAATTGTTATGCATAAATTGTTATTTATTATTATTACTAATCAGTATTAACTTTAAATCAACCACTGGAGTGTGGGGAACCGCATACTTTTGATACGATCTACTATATATAATTCACGCACCAACAACGGAAGTGGCCTTGTACGGCCAGTTGTTTTTAGAAAAGTATTTTAGATAAGTTAATGTATAAATAGGGAAAAAAATCAATGATCAAAAACAATAATCATCCTTGGAATGATTCTCGGGCCTGTTAAAATAAATCGTTTTAATAATATATTGGACTGTATAAACTAATATTATATTATAATATATTGGTAGCAGTAAAAGCACCCGTATAAACAATAATGTAGAATGCTAGGAATAATGATAATGCGTGAGTTTATCGCATTCGTTCGATTATCTGCACGTGCATGACGAAGCGTGGACGCGCAGCAGCTCTTAACGAAAAGACGCATCGAGTAGGAGGAATAGACCATATATAAGGGAGCCAGAAATAGCTCTTGATTGAGCACGTGATTGACCAAAGCCACAACGAGCACGTTCAAGCCAGTTTAATTTCTGAGTGGATTTCTGATTTCTGAAATGGACTTTGAATAATTTCGACCAGTTTGATTGTATGGACTTAAATTATTTACGAGTTAAAATCATAATAGTCCGAAAATTTAGAATAATTAAATTGTTAAAGATTCCAACTATAGTTAATTCCTTAGTTTAAAATTTTACATTGCATTTAATATACAACATATTTGAACATTTATATCAGTTTAATAATTATTTATTTTAACTTCCAAGTCTTAATCTATCACGAGATTGTCTGTTCACTGAAGTATACCACAGATTTATCATTTAATAGCATATTATTCTTAATGAATTAAAATGTTGATTCAAATCAATATCATTTAATAATGAAAAATGAACAATATAATTTATTCTATTAAGTATATTTTTATAATCAATTCTATTCGTTTGAATGCTATGCCTAAGGTCAATTGATCTTTCGTCAGTTACTAGACATTTTCTTTTCTTTCATATTTTGTTTTGATCTTATGTTTAATATTTCCTGTGGTTAGTATATTTTTAGTACTCACTACGGTGTAGTACCAACCTTACTCATATTTTCACAAGGTTCAGAATCGTTTGGAGAAACTTTGTCTCACGACTTGCATTCATTTAACGATTGTAGTGTATTGACGTACACGAATTCGACGGAAAATCGTCAACGTCATAATATATATTATTATTAACTCGATTATAATGGCCAAAGGGTGTGACGAAGTGCAATAATTATATTTTGCACAGGTACACGCAAATTGTGCGTATCGCTCTTGTTGTGCTTTGAGGCAGTGAGGCTTCTTCAGTGAAAGTGTGTTGTTCTAAGTGTCAACGATAACAATAAATAACAGATGGGTAGTTCGATGGGAAGTTTTATTGTCACATCACATCAAGTTTGGCACAGTCGGTTGTTTGCCACTAGGACGACGGCGGAGACGGACGGACGGTCGAATCTACGAACTCGCACTTTGCCGCGCACAAAACACGTTGTTTCAACAGAACACAATATCGACGATAATCGAGTTAAATAAAAGATAAATACATACGACGACGACCCACTCAAACAGATACTAAGCTGGTATATTATATTTGATACCTACGAAAGCGGATGTGAACGGAAATCGAAAAGAATAAATCATTCGTCTTTATGTTTTTTGAGTATACTTATAACACCTATTAACCCGTGAAACATGTTGAATTTTTTTTTAGTTTATAAAAATCGAGTGTAAATACTGGCACTAACGGAAGAGAAAACAGAAAATAGGAAATTAATTTTCAATCTATTATTAATTTCAATATCGAATCACGATTTTACCAAAAGTTGTATTGCGCGTATAATAGGATAAAAACTTTATTTTTCAATTCATCTAAAGCTGTACACGTATCATTCCACACTGAAATTTTGTGCTAACAATAAGTTTTTCATAAAAGTTTTTCGATCGCGTGGTGAATCACATATTTTCATCTTGACCTCAGCATATACGATGGCTTGCTTTTAGTATACCGGGTGACCATTTTAATAGTAAAAACGTAAATATTTTTAAACACTTTGTATTAACTTTTTTCGAAATTGTCTAAATGAACAGTTTTAAAATATATGAAAATCTATAATTATTGTTTTCTTATTTTTTTTTGCTATGTTTTATGAATCAAAATCTCTAGAATAATATTCCATGTGGGTATATGATTATATTAAAAACATATATTATAATTTAAAATATTAACAAACTCAAGAAATTATTAACAGTAAAAAGAGTATAAATAATTATTTTCAAAAATAATGATTTTCGAAGAAAAGAGTATTCGCTGTTAAAATAATCACCCTGTGCAATATTTTTATAAGAGTTTTACTCGAGTCAAATATCGTGACGCTTAAAGAAACCATTGTAATATTTTTATATGACATACGAGAACGATCAGTGCTACGTGATATTTCCCAGGTGTAAACTCTTATAAAACAATACCAATAAGTATGGATATCAGAATATGGCCATTTCAAGTTGTTCCCCGTTGAAAGTGAATTCTGTAGAAAATTATAAATACTATATATTATTAAACAAGGTAGTTCTTTTATCAGTAAAGCGTCAGTTTAATGTGCAAAAAATGCAAATACATGTGGTTTTTGAAAAAAAAATAATTGCTTAAGGTCATCATAACACAATATTTAAATATAAATGTCATGTTGGCGATACTGCATCGGTAAAAATTAGGATTCACAAAATAGTTTGACCAAACCCTAATCGATTTTTGTAGTTTGGACTTTTACAAGATTTGGCAAATATTAGGAATTTCAATTAGTGTTGGTAAAAGTTCGAAATTTTTTACCGATTGTGTGATATTTTTGGTAAAGCACGATTCCGTACGAATTTGATCAAACAATGGATTGTCAAAATGACTGCAAAAACTACACGATTCCATATGATTTTCTGTGCAATGTTACCATTTATTATTTAATATTGTTAATTCTCTAAAAATTTGAAAAAGTCAAAGTTAAAAATTACAATTTAGTACCAAGGTACTTATTACAAATATTTGATAAATATTTTATTCTATTTTTAATTTTTTGTTTGGATTTTTCAGGCAAGAAGAAATAAACCACAGGCATATAAATGCAATTTTGTAAACGATTAATTTGTATAGAACTAAATGTAATATTTCAGCGCATAATTAAAAGAACCATCGGGAAAAAAATCTAATGAATCAACCATACATCTTAGATTTTGCTCCGTAGTAATACAAACAAATAATTTGTTATCGGGTACAAAAAAAAATTGGTCACCTTTAAATTTAAGTACATCATTATTGTCTATACTTTTAAGTTGTTCAATTAATTCTATTAAAGATTTTGGAAAAGGCGGGTATATTTGTTGTCGTTTGTCATACGTAGCTTTTCTGCTTTACCGTATATCTCTATGTTCAATTTCTGAATTTATGCTTTTTACAAGTTCTGTTCAAATTATTTGTATAGGCTGAACAGTAATAGAACCACTTGCCTTACGTTTACAGTTTTCTTTCAAAATTTCTCTTTCGAATACTTTGGATAGTATTTTCACAATGATTATATTTATTTGCTGTTTGATGAATTAAATTGCCATTTGATACAATACTAGCGTAGCATAATTTTTGTATACATATCCAACTTTTAAAGTCATCTTTTTATGTTCGAATAAGTCGATATTTATGGAGATTAAGTAATACAATAGTAATTTTCCTTTTTCCGAAATAATAAACTTCAGTTCGTTTTCCATATTTTTCGAACCGCAACTTTATAACTTTACAAAATTACGTGGTTACCGACTGGCGACTAAGTAAAATGTTAACGTACAATGGGGATAATTAAAAATTAAGATAAGATATCATATCTTATGATACAACATAAAACTTATTTAATATATAACGATTGTATCACTGTTGTAGTATAACAGTATAACAGTATAACAGTTATATTGATGTTATTATAATAGTTACAACGCTATAACTAAGTTAAATAGTCAAATACCTATATAACCTTATTGAAATCCGGCAACATTGCACTAAAATCTTGAGTACAAAAAGTACGGAATTTTATGTCTTAAAATGTACACGATTCCGTTCGGTGATAAGGATCGTACGGAATCGTGTTCTATCCGATATTTTTTCCATTGCTTTATTATACTCGTGTATAATTAAAATATTATTAACTATAATATATATATATAACCAAGTAGGTAGTAAAATATAATAATAATAATATCAATTTATGTATCTAATATACATACTAGTAGTGGATAATGTATAGTAGGCACCTATCTAATATACTTTTTAAAATTTTTTTTTTTTAATCCACCTGAAGTCTTTTTTATCTTAACGATCAATGATTTTTTTTATTTTTATTACAAAAGTGTACATTTATATTTTTGGTAGATACATACATATCATGTTTTCATCCAGAGTGAAGAAGCCTCGGTCTTGGTCTAATATTTTATAGCAAGTCATATTATGGTCTTCAGCATTTGAAACGTTTTATGTTTTGATTGTTATCGAATAGTTGAATTGCTGCTGGTTTAGTGTGTAGATCTAGCGATATCTCGTGCTTGCGGTCAAACTTAGAAAATATATCGTCGTGGACAGAGGCCATCATCAAATATCAGTGGACAATGTCGTTTTTGGTCTCAATTTTGGACAAGTGCATAACCCCCCACAGTTGTATTCCATATTGGTTTAATTAGTGCTGCGTACAATAGATGCTTGCTTGTGAAGTCTATAGTTCAGAATGTCTTCCGACCAGCCAATTAGGTTTCCTAATTGTATCCTTAGTTTGGAGATTTTTACTGACATATACTCGTATGTATGTTTTCAGTCGTGAGTCATGAGTCAAGGTGCATTCATAAATATTTTACAGAATTCTACATTTTCATTAATGGTAAAAATTAACACTGCTGCAGTTATTGACGGGCACGCGTAAACAGTAAAAATAAGTAGGTAGTATATAACCATATAAAATATTTTATACAATATTATACAAAACAACCCGAGATAAAACTTTATTACAACTCTAAAATATAAATTTTTAATTATTTCTATAGGCCTTTTAAAAATTGTCTAAACCTAGCTCATATGCGCATTTATTACACCTATTAATTTTAATAACAGATAAAATTATAATTATACATTTTTTAAAATTTATTCCGCATATTATACGAAATGCTTTTGTAAAGAAGTAAAAATACACGGCTGTGTGTATTATATATTATTTAATCGCATATTCACGTGGCAAATATACGTACAAAAAATCGAAAACTAAACAAACAAGTAATTAAAATCACAGATTAGTATAGAAAAAATATTTTTTGTACTGTTTTATTAATTATTTTAACCTGAAATAAAATACGTAGGTAGTTGATTGATTGATTGATATCCACGGTTAAAAAAAACCAATTAAATACGCAATGCGTAATTTATTCATAAACAATAATTGAAAAATATTTATTTTTTTATTTGATAATTAAATCTTACAATATAATTGGTCAAAATAATTATTAATTTCTTTTAAATGACAGTAATATGATAATACAGAACAGTATACATTGTATAATGTGCCATTAGTTTCTAAGTACATAGCAAAATATAAGTTTTTTTTTGTTCTAATACCTATTCTATGAATGATTCCCGTGTATATGGTATATTAAATATAGTGTAAGCCAGACACTGAAGGACCTAATAATTTAGTTAAATCACAAATTTACAAATACAATACAGATTGATTATAAATATAGTATTTATAATTAATGGTAGTATCTAGCAGAAGGAACTCATTTGTCTTGGGAGGGGGGTGAGGGGCAGGGCCCGAGCCCCCTGAATTCATCCCGGGTGTGAGCTACCACAAAATTCTGTTTTCCAGTGACCGTTATAACTATATTATGTATGAAAAACACCAAAAGTCTGTGGCCCACATCATGTATCATTTGTGGATTAAAATGAAACTGTTTTAATCTTACAACTAGTTTAAAAAAAAGTCAAAATATGGAGTCCAACGACGACGAGAGCGCTTTGATGAACAATTGTGGTGTAACGTTTTAGTAGTTGTCAATATCGATATCTCACAACCAGATTGATTGATATGATGGATTAAAATTATACATTTTTTGTTTTTATATTTTAATATTATACATATTATATAAAATATTTAGCATGGTGACTGCCTTATAGAATTCATTAGAACGCTGCGTTATGAACTAGTTAGGATAACCCTATATAATTATATTATAAATATATTACTTAAAAGAGAAATCTTGCAGCACACACGCATGCACGAGTCATCATTAATACGCTAAATTAATATTATTTATTATTCTGCGTCTACTGATCTAGCCATACGTTAACATTTCTGAGACATAAATAAAAGGTACGGAGTTGAAAACGACTTTCTTACATTTTTTTGTAAATGATAATCAACATCATGGTAAAATTGTTAATAAGTTCACTACCTATAATATTTTTATCGTGATAATAAATATAGCTTAGGAATCAAATTTGAAACTGTTGACTAACTTTGTTTTTTTATTGAAATTTATTGTAAAATGTTAAGTTTAATATTACATTTTAGGTTGTAATAATTAGACAAAAAATATGTACTGTGTAAAATTTCAAAATATGCAAAAATATGTGTTAAAAAGTTTTATTATTTTATTTATTGCAAGTTTACAACGTTATATGACGTATTTTATGCTTAGAGTAAAATGCCATATTGCAATCAATTCATAAATCATGATAACATTTTCAAATGCATACAAATCCTTAATATATTTTTCGTTTATACTTCAAATAACGATATTTTTCTTTCGGTTTTTCATCTTAATAAGCAAAAATGTGTGTAAAAATAATATAATACAAATCCGATCATAGTTATGTATTTCGAGGCAGAAAATTAAAACAATATTTAATCGTACTATCAAGGATACTGGTTAACGATACATCGTTCAAATAAACTTCGTGACGGTTTTGGACTAACGGTAGTCCATAACATTTTTCTATTTATATAGAAATCAAGTGTATTTACTCAATAATTTAAGTTTTGTTTTTTGCTCTCGTATGCTAACAAGTTTTCAGTGATATGGAAAACAAACGTAAACGTACTTCCACCGACGACAGAGACCACATCGAAAAATGTCAAAACAATCTTCCGTTACAGCCGTTGCAGGTATACATCAATGTTTTCGTCCCGCTACTGCAATGAATCTCTGCATAAATGTTCAGAGATTTTCAGTTATAGCTCAAACTTCAATAATTCGAAAATTTCTGCAATAATTTTTAGATTTTGTTCCATTATCCCATGATACATTTGCAAATAGTCAACGGAGAATCAAGCGTGATAATATATTATGTCATCAGAATATTGAAAGTAATTCATTATGTTTTTTTTTACGTTTATTACAGAAAAATAGTTTCGATTTTAGTCGCATAATAACGAAACATCAATTTACCTAAATCGGTCAATAAATCTAAATTTCACTGGTCGTGAAATAATCTCGTTTATAATGCCGAATGGTTTAAATCGTATCAACAAATCCGGAACGAAACTTTCCGGTGCATGATGCATGCATCGTCAAATCCGTGCAAGATGAAGTTGGTATGACACGTTTATTTGTTATTAATTTATGATTGAGTACAGTTACGAATCGCGTTTTTATTTTACACTTTGCAGACCGAGAAAAAAGTAGAATATTAATAATCGTGCGTTACCTATACTTGCTAAACTAGAAAGTACGGACAAGTGACAGGTATTATAATATATATTAATCAAAGTGATTAAAACGTCAGTCGATCCATAAATATATTTTATTATTAAGTCGTATTATCCGTACTGAGTGACACGCTCTTAGACCTAAAATAATTATCAAAGAATTTTATTAATTAATGTAAGTACAATAATCGAAAAAAGAACACTTGGCCCGTCCGACACCGTCGCCCATCGTTAACGCGATTTACGGTTAAGTGGTAATGGAACCGAAATTTTCGCTTGGGATAGTGGTAATCCTATCGCGTATCGGTCGGATAATGAGACATAACCGACAACATCTACTATCAGTATTCTTTCAGATGATATAATAAACTACGGATTACAGACACAGAGCTTATGGTTCTTATTGATTATTTAAAACTTATGTAATATAACAGTAATAGTCTATCCTTATATATTTAGAACATTTGTTCGATCACATTCTCGTAACGAATACAATAATAATTATTATAATATGTTATTTTTTATTTAAATTTTAAATTCCAACAGCAATCTTCAACATCCCACATCATACAAGGCGAAAATATCATAGACATGACATTAGATGACGACGACTTGACTGATGATGAGGAGATAATCAAAACTCAGAGGTGAATGTTGCAATACTGAATATTATCTAAGAATTCAGCTAAACTATAGGTACTTGTAAAATTGTATAATATTATACTAGCTGATCCGGTAAGGAGTTGCCCGTGACAAATTAAATAACGCTAATTAATTTGGCCGTATTTTACTCCGTCAAATGTAAACTACAAATATTTATTTTAACATAGTAATATTCGAGTAGTTTTGACAAAATATGAAATACGGGTCAAAATTATAATAACTCTTTTATTTTATGAGATCAATGGCAACCCTATACAAACAAAAAAAATACTTATTTTTCGTTAGTTAATAAATCCCTGGTGAGCCCCTCTTTAAAATTGGTTTCGAAGTGGATATTCTTAGGTACAGGATTACCTATGTACCAAATGCCAGTACCATGAGTGCGATAATCTTGGCTGTGGATCGCTCACACCACACACAGAACTATTGTCTTTTACTGGGTAATAAAGATAATGTTTTTTTTGTTTTTAAATTCGACTATATACGTTTCAAAGATCTATAGGCTATCGAGTAAACAATTCAATTAGTCAGCAACAGCAGCAGCAATTTTTTGTATCCTTCTTCCGAACTACACAACTCTTTGGGTGTAATAGAATTTTAATCAGATGATGATAGGGGTCCGTATTATTCGTTTGGAGAAATGAACGAAAGTTGTTTAGAGGTATGTATATATTGGGAATTGCAGACATTCTTCCCAACTGTTTTCGGCGTAGTAAGAAATTTCCCCCTTCCCCGATATATTTTTGATGCGGACATTTTCCCCATTTTTTTTTTTAAAAGTTTACTATTTAATAATATTATATTATTATTTAATATGAAATTATTTTTTTACCTATTGTCTAATATTTTCAAATACTTTAATAAATATAATAAATTATAGATGTATATTTTTGATCAACTATAACAGCTTTAACAAAAAAATAATAAAATATGATTAAATGCTAAAAAATATGTATTTAGAAATAACAAGAGAATCACAAATCAAAGATTTTTCACAAAATGTTTAACATTCTAACATTTTATTGGTTGAAAGAAGTTTTACTTCATCCACCCGTACTCGTACACGCATTTTTTTTTTTGTTGAAATTTGAAATTTGATTAGACGATCTCTAAAGAATTAATAGGTTCTATAATAGCTACTTCGATTCATCAGCAGGAGCACTGAGCAGCAACTGCAGTTTTTCAAATTCCAAAAGCCTGATTATCATTTTGATGTGTTTGATTTAACATCAAACGACGATGAAATAAATTCGTATCATTCGATTGAAGATTACTATTAATAACCCGCTAAAACTTTCAAAAGTAAGCATTATATCAACAATGAATTCTTTACCATATATTATATGGTCAATTTATCAAAGTATATTTATATTAGAATAATTAGATATTTGTGGATGTGATAGAGTGCGCATTTTGTTCAACTATTTACATATGTTAGCCATTTCCGCCATGTATATTTAGGTGATTATACAATTGATCAAGTAAATCTTTCTAAAAATAAATTAAGAAAAAACACGATAAGAACAAAAAAAAATAGCTTAGCATTTAAGTAAAACGTTATTAATATATTTTTTTTTAATAGCGAAATTAAATGTTATCGTTTTGTTTTTGCATAAAATTTAAAAAAATATATTTATATTTCTTGTAAACTATGCAATAAAAATAACTATTATTATTATTTGTCAATGTTTATTATTATTATTTAATTGTTTATGTAACGTGCATAGATTGAAGTAACATTTGCCAAAAACAAATCGCATACCCATATTATGTGGTAATTATTATAATATTACTAGCAGTTATTAACTTTAAAATCAATATAACGTACTATATGACGGTCTAAATATAGATAGAATATGGTAAAATTAGTTAAAATATTTTGAAAAATTAATTGTGTTTAGGTATAAGAAAACAATTATTTAAGTTATTGTGGAATGTTTAATGTTTTTACGATTAATATATCTTGAATAATAACAAAAGTTGTCAAGAGGATAAATTGTTATTACAATTGAATAAGTTTATGTTGTTTTATAATTTAAACTTTATTCTCTCATAAAAAAAAAATATGGTACAACTTTATTCCAAAGTTATTATAATTTTCAGTAAAAAAAGCATATGAAGGTTTTTTCAAACCTTTGGTGAAAAAATTAAAAATAATATACATTTTTATCTAAATAATTTGCAATGTTCGTAATTTTAATAAATTTTGTAAACATTTAAACTATAAACGCTTATAAATTAATCGTAACAATGTAGATATTTTGGATTCTGAGTGGAGCGAAAAAAACTTAATACAAGGTTCCAATATAAGTTGTTATTAGTATATAGGTAAATTAAAGGAAAAGTTTATCAGAAAGTCAAATTAATTTTTTGATGAGCGTTTATATTAGATATTTTTACGACATTAGATATTCACTAGTAAGTTATAGTTTTCTTATCAATCGATTTTCGATATTTTGTTGTAATAGAAAAGAAAATTGCTGTAAATACTCGAAACTTTTATCAAATGTTTATATTTGAATTTTGAGTCAATTTTCTATACATGATTAATTTTTTTGACTCTTTTTAATCTATTTATAAAGTTTACAAATTTTAAATTAAACATTTTTTTTCCTATAAATATCGATAATATATTGTGTTACTAATAGTAAAATAAATAACTTGGGGGTAACGCACCTCATCTACTGTATAGCAGATCGATATCCACTTGCCAACCATTTGTAGATGAGTTTAATAAAATAATTTTTTTTTCATAATATTACACAACGTTTTTTGTTTTTTTACGGCCACTTGACAAGTGATAACCTTTAAAGTTTAATATAAATATTAAATCGGCTCGATTCTAAAATATTATTTATTTTTTTAAATAATGAGACGATTTATTGATGTTTTTTAATGTAATTATTAGCTTCTTCTGGGATACTTATTAAATGAAGTGATCAATTCTGAGTTTCTGCATATTTACAAAAATGCATTACGTATATAAATTATATTTATACTATTGAAATATAAATATTTTGTTAGGATTCTTTAGGGTTATAATATAAACTTAATATAATTTGAAACATAACTGAAATCAAAGGTACTCGTAACTATAGGAATTCGTTTGATCAAATTTAAAAATTTATTCTACAGAAAACTATATTAGGCCAAAATTACAGGCAAAGTTACACTATCTACCTACGAATGATTTTGTATTGGGTTATATTTCATATATACGCTTAGGTATATGTTGTTTATATTAAAAAAATAATTTAACACGTGATAGTTTAACTTCATATGAAAATAATTTATTTGATTTCTGTTCTGAGGTTGTATAAACAACATTAATATCTATTCTTACTTCCGAGAAGAAATTCATAAATATATAATATATATTCTTGCTCTTGGTCTAAATTATATAATTAGTCGGTCGCGTTTTTAATTAGGTTTATGCGTGTTTTCGAGCGCTGTTCAGAATTTAAGTAAACCTTAAATAGATTTTTAACACGAAAACTTACAAACACGGACGTTAGTTTTGCTCACGAAACAAATTCATAATGTTATACGTGCTTAGAATCGGAAATGGCTAAGTATAATATTCAGCGCGCGGTATTTAAAAACGAATCAACAATTGTAACTCAATTAGCGGGAAATTTTATGTCGATATTAATTAACACAAAGTTAATTTCTCCGTGACGTGTTCCTCGAGGAGAAACTTTATCGATTATAATTTAATTATTCAATAGTATAAGATATTCAATCATTATTAGCGAACTGTGTGTTCCAATAAATATATTTATATATATTATTATACTAATGAAGGGAAGTATATCGTGATTAAATTAAAGTTGATATGATACGAAAACAAGTAGGGATTTTCGAATAAAACTTTTTTATATCGTCGCTTATTGTTATTTCTCTTTGAAAATGTAAATTACACAGGGAAATAAGTCTACGGGCATAGACGTAATTAATTTTACAAGTATCAATATTTTGTATCGATTACGTCTTAAACGTTTCATTTCATTGGTATAATAATATAAATTATATTATAATAACATTATTTATTTGTTTGTAAGGTGTGCCTATTGCACAGTATGATATACATTTAACATTTAAATGTAAGAATGTTAGATCTACCAGAAACACTAAGTAGTTTGTGCTTACACAATGACGTGTTTAAATAGAGAAAGGCCAAAATATATTTTATGCTATATTTATGTAACTGGGAATAAGAAATATCGTTTTACATATTATGATAGTGATATCGTGCAAAATAATAATATCTAATTTTTGTTCTAATCATTAAAGAATAGCGATCGGTCGGCTTAGAACTTTAGTGTTAACACCACTGAAAAATGTAAATTAGTAGTTATATTGTAAAAAAATCGATAACAATTACCATTATTGATATAATGAAATCGCTCAGTGCCACTTGTCCCCGTAAATCATCGCGAAAAGTTCAAATCACTATTACGTAATCCTTCTTCTTACGTCACTCTGTTCCGTTTCATTTTTTTGATTTTTAACGATAAATCATTACCAGAATATAATAAAATCGACATCATTCATCTCATACTGTATCACAATAAACGTATTGCTATACATTTATATATATCATTGTAATGCAAATGACTGCATTTTTAAAAATTCATAATATGATGTACGTCGTACTATGTACTATTTTAAGTAAAACATGTTCTATTGTCATTATTGAATATTTATATTTTCCGTCTTTATATATTATTCCTTTAGATATAAAATTGTATGTGACGGCAAAACTGGACGGTTCTTAATTATTAATATCAACAGCATTATATTTTTTAAATAATTACATTCAACCGAAATTAATGTTTAATATTGTATCGTATTAGTTTAAATTAGTTGTATTAGTATCAAATCAGCCAGTTTTTTTGTTTGTTTCTTATAGTAATTGCCATTCGTCATTACTTATTGTTTTGAACATTGCAGGTTATAAAATATCTATTTATTTATTTTTAATAAAAAATAAATTAACAATTATTTTATAATAACCTCCTGTAAAATGGATTAGAAGAAATATGAACAAGACATTATACACAACTACGTTTAAAAAAGATTACAGCCAATACAGAAAACTGTTAATGTATTAAAATATTATTGTCATCATACCAAGAAACTTGGTTAAAAAAAAAACATGTATACTTTGTATAATACGCAACGTATATGTTTCTAGCCTTTTCACGATGATATTTTACAATGATTTTGATTATTGCATTTACAATAAACATAAACAATCCATACGTATCATCGGTCAGGTTCACAAACAATTTCGAACAAAATGTACGTCTGTTAGTAAACACGTGGATGATTAACTGAATAATTATGTAATATTATAACTGCTTGGATGAAAGTCAAAATAATAATTTAATAAATTCAAGTTTGATCGATTCTATAGAGGACAAAAAGTTGCAATGGTCGAGAAAAATCAAAAGTATAATATAACGCAAGATGGATTGAAAAAAAGGGTGAAAGGTATTAACGGGTTGTTACGTGCCGATCTCGTGTGTTTACGTCGTATAATTGGCTACGTGTTATTACTGCCCGGTATTATGACCAGTAATGTCTTCCATCAATTGTAAGAATGTGAAATAAAACTAAAGTCGAACGTTGCAAATAATGTAGAGGCATACAGATAATAAATATAATAATGTACATTCAATATAAAACAATGTGATACAAGTGTACACAATATCTCAATGTTAGGTCAGTGATTAACAATAACATATTATGTATAATAAGAATAATATAATAATGACATTTTACACGGCATACAGCCAACTCACACGACCACAGACGAACGGGACCTTGTATGAGCGATGATTGCGTGACGATCGGAGTGGAGTCGTAAGGTCTTGAGTGACGGACAGTCCGATGGAATGATATTTTGTATGACGTGTATGACTCGATGTGCATTAATTTCCGACGACACATTGACACATAAATGCGCAGGAAAGAACGGGCATTTCGGTCTTGTAAATAATGCGTCGACATGCACAAACGGAAATAAAAATTCATATGCGTATGAGAGCGCGGGTACTTACGTATCGTGAATGATACTTAGCAATACCAAAACGAACCAAGTGACATGCGTATGAGAGCGCGGGTGTCAAAACGTAAACAATGCGTGTAGGTACGTAGAGACAGAGCGGACCGATGTTATCGGCGGACTGATCGATATTATCATAATTATAGTAATTATAATAATATGACAAACGACAATGTGGTTATCGCTTTTTTTATTATGTGTGAGGAGCACAGGTCACACTGTAAAATCTACTAATACATTAAATGAGTAAGAATTGTTTTTAATCTAAGTCTATATAATGCCAGGTATATATAACCAATATTCTTTAAGAGAAACATAGAAAAGTTTATCCTAATTAAACTCTTATGATAGATGGTACAATAATAAATGCGAGGTCCGCGGGCCGTGTTCACAATATATGTTTTCCCAGAAATGTCAATTGTGAATATTAATTTGTATTTTTTATTAAGACGGTAAACTAAATTTTAATGCACATAAGTCCAAGCTCATTTAGTGAATTTGTATAAATTAATTATGGTCTTTACCATTAATCCAGAGCACGGGCACCGATCGTAGTTAATTGAACGATTTTAGTCATCGGATACGAACATGAATTCGAAATTCATCACCATGGTCCATTCAATGTTTTCAGTAGTCAGTACCCACCTAAATAGATATTAGTACTTACCTTCTTCTATAAATTACATTTCTAAATGTAAATGTTACTGTGTTGGATGAATCAATAAAAATAAATAATAATAAAAATACTTAAAATTATATTATATATTATATTACCGTATATTTAAGAAAGTAAATTTTAAATACAATATGATAAAATGTTTATTGCCATAATACGATCGACGCTGTATGTGGATGTGGCCTCCCGGGAAATTAAAGAGAGAGATGCCTTGGCCTGGTGCTATATTTTTTTTCTAGTTGTTTATTTTTAAAACAAATGTTGAGGTTTTTAGATTCTGAGTTTTGGTACCAAAGAATGTATTGATTTTTCAATGATGTGTGTGTGTGTGTGTTTTTTTTTTTGTGTATATGGAAACACTTTTTCTAGTCAAAAAAATTATCTGATCATGGGAGGTCTGAAAATTCTCTGTAATTTTTTAAATAATCGAAACAAAATAATAAAATTATATGGTTTTTGTTAATATTTAATATTATTATTAAAATAATTGTTTTGTGACATCGGTCACCAAAATGCTAGATATTTTTCGTTGTATCATCTTTAATTTATTTTAGTTTTTTTTTTTTGTATGAATGTCAAAAAATTATTTGTTCAGTCAAAAAGCTTATGTAATACAAGGTTCCTAAACAACTTCATGAAATTTTTTTAAGTGTATTAAAAAATAATAAAAAATAGATAGGTTTTTTTTTTAAAGAAGCATTTAATATTCAAACTTTGGCAAAATTCATCCAAACCGCGTGAATTTGCAAATTATGTTGCAGTTAAAAATGTATAGGTTTATAATATATTTTTTTTTAACTGCCTATGATATCTTTATTTAAACAAACAAAGGTCTATAATACATTTATGCTACCTATTTATTTTTATTTATCTATAATGTTCATTTTTTTAGCTAAGGTTGAAAAATTGGATGAAAATGTAATACAAGATTCCTTAAAATGTAGATCATACTTTAACTAAAAAAAAAAAACACTCATAATTTTATTACCATTATTAAATTACCAAAGGCAATTTAGGTGTAAATATAAACTGAGCTTTTGAGACGAAAAAATACCAACACAAATATACAATTTAATTAGAAACATTTTGATGTAATATAAAAATTATTTTTATATTCGATAAACAACTAATATTAAAATAGAACTTTCTAGTCAATGAATATGAAATCAAGTAATTAAGTAAAATAATATATTATTGATACATTTAAAAAATATTTATTTAGGATATTAAAATGAGTAATAGCCTCAATTGACAAACTATAAACATTGCATTGTACTAACGATGTAAAAATTACTATAGGATTTTTATGTGATAAACTAATAATTGTATAATTATTACGTTATTAACTTATTAAAATAACACACCATTGTATTATTGAAAACTCAAATAGCAATTAAAAACATAATACATAATATAATAACACTAACTTATAGTACAACAAAAATCGCTCTAATTGTCATCCTTTCTTTTCATTTATAATTTTTTTTATTATTTTTGATTGTAATGATCGTGTTGATTTTACATTATTAGTAATAATTGTATAATCATTACATTATTAAGTTATGAAAATAACAGACCATTGTACTACTCAAAACTTAACTAGCAATAAAAACATAATACAAAAATATAATGACACAAAACAAAATTTAAATATAATACAACAAAGTTGACTCTAATCATCGCTCTTTCTTTACATTTTTTTTATTATTTTAGATTTTATTGATTTTATAATGATGTCTTTTTTTTCTTGCATGTTTGTATTTATGAAAAGTAGTAGCAAAAATTCTTTTATTTTCAACTTTGAGGGTGGTTTCTGATGAAAAATTAGATCCAGTCGGTAGTATTCAAAGGACAAAATCAAAAATTCTTTGAATTTTTTTGAAAAATCAGAAAAAATATGTTGAAATATATGTTCTTTATAAGTTTTTTCACATATTTCAAAAAAATAAAATTTACCCAAAAGTTCTATTAATTTATTATGAGCGTTTGAATTTATTTCAACAATGGATATTCACCTGTAAATGAACTATTTCTTCTTAATCAATTTCTGATATTTTTAAGTAATTCAAAAACAAATAACCGTAGATACTTGATTTTTTCACCAAATGTTTATTTCATTTATTTATATGTATGATAGAATTTTCTAAATATTTGACTCTTTTTGAGTTATTTATAAACATTTGAAAATTAAATTTTTTAAATTTTTTTCTCTATAAACAGCATTCAAAAATGTACCTTTCAATATATAATTAAGAGGAAAAAATTAGAAAAAAACTGAAATTTATATGTAAAATTATATTTTCATAAAATTTTGTAACAATAATTTGTCACAAAATTAATTTTGTCAAAAATAACAAGTTTTGCGTAAAAATGTACGTTTTTTAATATAATTTTTTTTGTTTTTCTTTTAAAATGTAGTTTGACATTTTTATTTTTTAATTCCTGAAGTACCTACTACATTTGAATTTTTACCAGAAACCATTCTCAAAGTAAAAGACTATTATGAAAACACTATTATGCTCCAAATCGTGACGACAAGCAATACATTCATCTCTCCCTCGCAGAATTTAAAAATTATAAAATTTATATTTGTTGAAATGAATTTTATTTTAAATTATTAATATTTTAAGTTAAATATTTGTATCAAATTATGTCTTTATTGAATATAAAATATTTAAGTATAGTAGAAAAAGTCATTAAAATATTAGTGAGCATCTCCTGAACTCATGGCTGGCATCGCCTATGTCTTCTATGTATTTTGTATAGAGTGATTTTATTCTACACAATATACGAATCATGTAGGTATATCTAATATAGTAATATTACATTATTTTTTTAATGTTTCAGAGCGCGTAAAATTTTTTTTTTATGAGATTTTCAGTTATAATATGTGAGTAGATGTATGTAGCTTTATTGTTTAACCTGCTTACGACGAGCGTTATATGTGCGTCGTAAATATATCCAATAAAAGTTTCATCATAAATTTCAAATAAAATTAAGAAAAAATATAACAATATATTTACCTGCAGCTTCAGCATATTATTTTTATGAACACACTGTTTTATTGTATTATTAAAATAACTAGTTACTAGTAAATTATAGAAAAATAATTTTGTAGTTGTTCAAAAATCGACTCCGCTAATAGCCATAGTTGCCGGGCTTAAGATCAATAAAAAAAAAAAAAAAAAATCGACTCGATTTCAATAAAAAAAATTTCCATCACTTTTACATTTTGTATGTGAATCTTGAATCAATACTCTTGAATTTGGTTATATAGCTGACGACACCAAACTTTTCATCTAAAATAAACAAAATAATAAAAGTAAATCCACTTGAGTTTTTCATTCCGTGTTGTGTACAACTGCTCAACGGTCTATAGCTGTAGGTATGAGGCATATCTTATGTATATTACCCTCATAACTCAATATTTTAATAGCTAATTTAATTTAATAACTAAATTTTTTAAATGAGCAAATAATTGTAGTGCTACAACATTTTGCATTTTACGTGGGGGATGAAAACAAAACAAAACAAAACAGAATCATAATCAAAAAGTGATTAAAATATGAATAATAGCTCATGAAAAGTAAACTCATATTTTGTAAATGCAAAATGTTATAGCGTTACAATTATTTGCTCATTCAAAAAATGAACACATCTAATACACATATTTTTTAATAATAAATACATTTTTTTATTAATAAACTAAAATATTTTAATTATGTCAAAAAGGTATAAAAATGAAAATTATCAAATATTTATACTTGACTTGTAGTTAAGTGGATGGGTTATAATAATAATAAAAAGTATAAATTTCTCCTTGCAATTAAAATAAATGCGATAACTAATAAGTAATGATAAATAGTATTTTTCAAACAACATAACATACATCCAGAAGTTTTTTTTGGGAAGGGAGGAAATTTTGTTATTTAATAAAAACTGTTTTTCGTTGTGCATTGAGAGAGGATAGAAGACCGATTCGTGTAAGTTATACACTAACGTTGATGCGTGCCGAGGAGAACAGTTGTCACAATATTTAATAATCCAACATATTATTGCGTTTTTGTCCTCGCTTTGACTTAGCCACCAGTCAAAAAAAAAAAAATATTTGTTTATTTTAATTTTTATACCTTTTTGGGATAATTTAAACATATGAGTTTGTTATTATAAATATATCTCGTATTAAAATATCTGTAAATTCATATATTATTGAACGACCGAATAAATGGAACAATATAATGGCATTTGGAAATCAGACTTATTCTGACTCAATATTAGGTAAACTGAAGTTGAGCAAGTTCAACACATATAAAATTAGATTATCTGAGAGGAATGAATAACATGACAAATCACAATGCCTAAAATAAAACGAAAATATAAAGACCCAGGGATCCATAGACGAAATAAATAGTACACACCCAGACCAACTCAACATCACTCAGCTCACATAAAAACTTCAATATACCAACCTATTTTATATCATGATAAAAACCACAATTAAAACTAAATCATCTCATATCCGCGCACCGAAGTCAATATAAACACCTATATATGCCAATCACGCCATACCGACCAAATAATATTCTGATTATCAAGATAACCTGATATACCAACACCCACATTCACAACTCTGACTAGGTCCAAATGCACGTGAAACGCCTCGATTGACAGGAAGCATTAACCAGCCTTTTATCAGATTTCTAGATGTGCATACAATTATCGGTGAATAAAACAGCGCTTAACAAAATATCAAGTGGAAGCTACGTCGATTTGGTTGGAAATCTGGAAATTCAGCAATTAACAGCTTCGCGATTGCTGATAGGAAGTATTTTGTGCAATGAGCTCGATAATTTTGTGCTATCTACCGTTTCACCGGCGACATAAATTGGCTCATTACAATTGAATTTTGTACGTTTTGTGAAATATAGTAATAATTCATTATTACTATCGTACATCATAATATTATGACGACGCGCGTGCAAATATGTTTACAGAAGTAATTTTCCTTAAATTTATTTAAATTTTTTTGACATTCATATATAACATAATCAAGTATTTAGCGCATAACATTATCGAGGTCACAATTTGCTATTACAATATTATACCCCTTGGTACGTAAATTAAAGAATACATTATTAAAATTAATCAGGTATGTAAATAAAAAATTCATTGAAACGGGTGTGCATGAAAATGATGAAAATTGTTTGCTGAAAGTATAAAATAACAATACTTTAAACCTATAGCAAAATGTTCATATGCCTTGAACAAATTTTTTTAGATACGATAGAAAATTGTATCGTGAGGTCAAATTCAATATTGCAATACTATCATTGTGTACAATGTCCAACATCGGATGATTATTATTAGTGTATTAAAGAGCCACAATATTAGTATCACGACGATTAACAGTATTTTTTGATTCGCGGTTTTTTTAAAAATCATTTAATCCAATTTTTTTTTTACCGAAATAGCAACCCCGAGCCGCTATGCCATCTTACGGTACCGTACCATAAAATGTATGATAATAATAATAATAATAATAATAATATATTAATATATTATACACACGGGATGCATTAGCGAGTTACAGCAATGCTAATATGTTTTGTTTGTACTGTTTGGGGTTGAGCTGTATTTTAATTAGTCACATTTGTCCGAGCTTTTGTGTTTCAAAACCACCATGAACACAGTTTGCGCCTAGACAAGTACAGTAAATATTGAAAATTGATAAAATTACGAATCCGATAAATATACAGAAAATAAAATATGAAAATAAATACGGTGAGATATAAGATCATATTATCATGTTTATTAATTTCCATTTCATTTTTCATTTTTTGAACATTTTATCCTAACCAGTGGATTTGCGTGTAATATGGTCGATCTTTAAAATGAATAATGCAAGAGTACCGACTAACAATTTTACATTTGTTTACATTCAAATATTTATAACATGTACCTGCATTATTAAATAATTGCATTAATTCATTATATATGTTTATGTATAAATAAAAAAAAAAAAAAA